>PTEX01000076.1:1032507-1103008 GCA_003342815.1 Eudromia elegans
CATGCCTCATGAGACACAGACACTGCACCCCAGGGAAGGGAAGGGAAGGGAAGGGAAGGGAAGGGAAGGGAAGGGAAGGGAAGGGAAGGGAAGGGAAGGGGGAGAAGGGTAGCTCACGATGTGAATTTCAAAATCAGAATTCTTTTTTATTGTAGAAAATTGCTGTATAGTTTTTCTTTGGGGATGGAAGTGCCTCAGTCTATGATTCTACTTTGGAATGAGCTTGGCTGGTGAGGCAGGGGCAGAATGAAACACACACAAAAAAAACTAGCCAAATTCACCATGCTGTTTCCTGCGACTCTTCTTATGTTTGTTTGCTTGTTATATTTATTTCTCCTTATGCTTTGAGATTTCCTGGAGTGAGAATAGGAACTCACAGTTATTGCAGAGAAGGAAAGTCGGTCTCACAGCACAGTGAGCCAAGGTCTTCCCAAACTCTGCTGGGCAGCCCCATGCAGGTGCCATGGGCCAACACCATGCCAGAAAGTATCCCAACAGATCAGAAGAAAACTCCCTCCTCTAAAACAGGAACTGAGAAAACCATGGGACGGTGATAGATTTCTGATGTTTTCCACAAGGATCAAAACAGCTGCAGTTCTCTGTCCTTTATATCAAAAGACAATCCTCCCACCTCCTCCTTGTATACATCCTAATTCTCCACCCTCTTCTCTCATTACATAAGGTACAGGCATAATCCTTCTCCTCCCCCAGAACACCTCGAGAAAGGCGGTCCTCCTCCTCCTCCCCCTCGATCGCACCACGTTTAATCCCAGCGCTTTTGACATTACCAGCTAAATAGCCACGAGTGTAGCGAGAACAAACAGAGCGAATCACAAAACACACGCAGTATTTAAGCCAGAACCTCGTGACTGGTGACTTCAGCTTCACACCCAGGCTTCACTTGCTACATTATACTCATAACCAAAAGTTTTGCATTTTCTTTTCTCCTGTATGAAATCTATTTTTTTTATTTTTTTTTATTTTTTTTTTTTAGTGAGAGATGGGAGAGAGACTGGGCGTTGTTCCTTTATTAGTGAATAGAAGATTTTGTTTTGTTTTGTCCGTGGCATTTTATGACCATATTTTACAGACAAGTTCATGGTAAGTTCAGGGGAAAGGAATTTTCAAAGAAAATCCAGCACAAAGCATTGTGGGGAATGATATGGAAAGTTGACAAAATGATGACAGACAATGAAAAAAAAAAAAAACAAAAAAAAAAGAATTGTGGTGAAACACTGCATCAGTATTTATCACATGGCTAACTTTTCTTAGGCAAAATGTTTTATTATGCGCAGCTTCAGGGAGAGATCTTAACCCAGGCAACGGAAGCAGAATGCTGCATATATAATAGTTCTGAAACATCAATTTTTTTATATATATATATATAAATATATAAAGCTGAAAATGGCAAATATGTCTGTACGAGATAAGGCTTTTAGAACAAACTATAATACATGGAAATCCTTTCTTGAAGTGCTTTGTGGTCTTAAGGAGGTAGGAAACTTGAAACAGTAGAGTTGCAGTAAGCACAAGTTTAAACAAGGTGTGAAAAATCAAGGCATAGGCAGAAACAAAAGCTCAGAAGAAAGCGTCTGAAAGAACGGAGGGAAGGGATGCCTTACATGGGCATAGCTAAGCTATTTACAGATACTTTAAAAGCTATTTAAGAACTCAGCTGCAAATACACAGAGAAGGCCTATGTCCAGCTTTTAGGAAAGCCAGGAAGAAAATGAGGAATAAATAGAGAGCTGGGTGTGCAGACCTCCCGGCTCTGATTCCAGTCGGACGATGTTGAATCTGTTCAGCCATGCTACCTCTTACACCAATTCCCTTCATGTCTAAAGGGGTGATAATATTTTCCTCTCAAGCGTGCTATCAAGATTAATTAGCTAAATGATATTAATTAAAGCTATCTCTGTTCTCCTGCAAATCTCTTCTCCAGTCTCTTCCTTGCCTTGATGTCTGCAAAGGATATATTGACTGCAGGCAACTGGTGTACTGAGATATCTGCTAGTATAAGTATGTCTACATTATCAAGTTGTTAGGAGCAAGAGAAAGATGCAGTTCAACAGACTGTAAAGGAGTAACCTTGCACCTAGATTATCTGTGGTCCAGTACTACGGACTAGATTCAGTCAGCCCTATACTGACTGTGACCATCACAGCTCTAGTCCAAAGCTGTTTCAAGGGAGCAGCCCTTTGGGTTAGTGCCCAAATTACCCATGGTGTGTTTTTGGAAGTACCAGAGAAGTCTTGGTCAGCAGGCACCAAAACTGTTCTTCAAAGTGAGCTAACATGGGCTACGTAAAGACAAATGTGAAGATGTGCTTCAAAACAACTAGTCAAAGCACACCCATGCTGACTACTGTTATCACATTACCTTTTTATGCACCCTTTCTGCCTCTATATCCATATGTAGTCTTTTTTGTTTTGTTTATTTGTTTATTTTTTGACACTTGAGATGTGTCACAATTTCACACTCTGCAAGTTCTGTTGGTGAGGCCACTCTTAAAAACACTCTTAAAAACATATTGCACCTGGATGCAGTTTACATGGACTCACAAACAGCGCAAGTCAAAGCACAGGTAACTCAGGCGCAAAGACAGAAACCAACACCTAGTTATAAGGCATTTTAAATGTTTCACCACCACGGACTGGCCTAAGACAGCAAACTTTTGGAGCAGCACTTTGCACGCTGAGGTCTTATTCCATCACACAACTCCTACCACGGCCCTTTTACTTAGGCAGCTACACCATGCTGAGTTGCTTGAGTCTGTACTACAAAAAGAATTTTCCTCACAATAATGCATTTAAAGATTAGTGTTAACCATTTGTCTTCACTCACTTTTTGCTGGTACATATTATCTTCCAATTTATAACCTATTCAAAAGAATATTGTAGCTACTAATACAAACTATGTGTTTTCTTTTTTTTCCTGAAGGAAGAGATAACATTTCTAACTTTTTGTCTAACTATGCTTAGCTATGTCCTATTTTGTGTACAAAACTATTATTCAGAGCATGACTATTTAAAAGACATTTGATACAGACAAGGTTGAGAATGTTCAGTAAGTGAAGAAAAAAGACAACATCTCAATAAAGGCCAAGCAATATTTTAAGTAAGAAGACTGCAATTTTGCTGTTACTGAGTATTTTAACTGCAAGAGGTAGATTTCTACTCTTCTTGTTGAAGAATCAGTCAAGAATCAACAGTGAAAATGAGGAGTATATTCTCAAAGGGTCACCTCAAGCACCAGAACCTAATCTTGGCTACTCATAATGAATGACGAGAGAAAAGCTACTCCAAGGAATAATTCAGAGCACCCAAGCTAAACACTAGTCCTGAATCACCCTTCACCAGCAAGAGAAGAACAGCAGAAGGCCACTCTTGGGAAGCTTAAGTTAGCCCTTCCAAATAACCTTATCCTGTGAACTATAATATCTTTGAATGGAGAATTTGGAATACATTTTTTTATTTTGCACTGTGGCTGCACAATTTTTGCCAGACAAATCCCACTCAATTTCCCCAAATTTTAACATTGCATTTGGACTTGTCATTAAAAATGCTTCAGTAACCATTTATAGCAGTATGATTTTGGCTACAAGAGGCATTGGTTTGCATCTCACTTGCAGAATAATATGATGCTATTGATATTCTCATAGACTCTGGACATTTATACTCAGTTAAGCACCTCATATAGCCATTCAATATAAAGCAAATCAGAACTGACCACAAATTACAACAACCAGATTTCAACACCACTTTGAAACAGGCCTAGGAACACCCCCGGGAGCATTACAGACACAGCTGTACAGCACTGTGAGCAAGTTCATAAGGCCTTGTAGAAAAACACATTCACCTATCACCAAATCCTAGCTCCTGTGCTCAGTAGGAGCACTGAGAGGTCACCAAGTCCTTTCATCTGTTCCCAGTTCGACTGCTGCTCCCTAAACTATTCCAGTCGATGACGAGATGCTTCAGCACTGTAAAAGCAACCCATGCATATTTCTTTTGTGCTCCCTAGGACTTCTAGTTCCAAGCACAAGAGACACACAACCCACTACAGTGTCTTTCCACCCTCAGTAGGGATAAGGCCAAGTTGGCCTTAACGTCAGTCTGGAACTACCAACATAAAAGGTGAGTAGTTTGGGGCAAATAAGGATGAGGTTTTGCTCGCACAGCAACCAGAGTGTTCAGATGACAGCCTTAAACTCTTAGAAATATTCATTTTTAGTTTGTTGCTGCTTTTTTTGTATCAAGTTATTGGTAAACAACCATAAATGATATTATTGGAAGTACCTTCTGAGACAACCACTACTTATCTCTGAAACAGCTGGAAAGTCTGAAAAAAGGAGAAGCATTAAAAGGTGTGAGAGGCTTCTACTTTCATATTTCTGATTATCACTGTCTTTCTGCTTCTAAAATCAACCCTGATTCATTCATCATTTCTTGGGTTCTCCAAATGAAGTCACTGCTGACACCTAAATCTCTGAGTGACCCAGAAACATCACTCCTTTCCAAAAATATAATCACATGCTAACCTATTAATACAAGGTTAATGATTTACAGCCCTTTTACTAAATCACACCAAAATGTTCTGTCACGACAGTCTCATTGAACATGTTGCCAACTACCTTTATTCACAAAAATGAAACTTGCATGTAACTGAATATTAGATAATTATCTCATTATCATCATGTTCTTTCTTTTTCTTTTTAATTAACATGTGTGTTTAGTAACAGTAAGTACTTAAAACATAAGTTACTGGTTCTTAAGGACATACTTCTTCAACCTATATTTACCTTAAGTAATAGAGGGCCCAGTTGACTTCCATGTCTTTTGTGAGACTCTCAGCATGATTCAGTTTTACTAAATGTGAGCAAGGACTGAAAAATCTGGCCTTAGGTGTCCAGCTATGTACTTCTCCCACAATGTATAAAACTTTCCCTCCCTTGAATTAATGTCAGAGCTGAGCTTTTAATGCATGGCCTTGGCTTGATTTATGAGTACATTTAAGGAATGTGAGGTCACTCAAGCTAGCAAACCAGCTGGCTTCTATGCAACAGAACAAAACAAAAACTTAGGGCTCAAAATCTCACCGCACTTGCTTCAAAGAATGCATAAAATAACGTTCTTTCAAATTTTATTTTAAAACCCATAAATAAAGCCATACTGTCATTTTCTGAAATGCTGACCTATTTTAGCATAAGTGGCAGCTAGAGATGCACAAGAGGAAATGTTTCTTTTTCAGGTCTTTCTTCACACACCAGTACTTGCAATTGTAGATACCTTATTTTTACCAACTTGGAAGATGAGCGGTTAGGGGAAAGAGTTTCCTTTTAAATTAAAAATTAATAAAACTCTGTCAATGATGTCATGTAATATGCTACGGAGAACAAAAGTCCTTCCTTAAAACTAATACAATATACAAACTTTTTAATGCTGCTGTCTACAAGGCTTTTGTTAGGTGAATGTTTGGTATATACCAAGGAGGCTTTAGACAACAGCTAATGTATCATTTCACCATCTGTCTAGGGAAAAATCAGAGTTAATCTAAAAGGGCCATGGGATGGGCTAGAGGAGGTCAGTATTTATGAGCTCCTTCCCAGTCAGAGAAGAGAGAATGAAGGGAACACCACTTTTCAGCCTTCTTCAATTCAGAGATACTCTACTGTGTTCCAGTTAAGTGCAGATACCTTATAATGGATTGGCCTTCATTTTTGCACTACTCTCCTAGAACAAGAGTCAGACACTGCCAAATTCCTGACACATCAGCTATATCTGATCAGGCACTAAGAAACTAGTGTTGGTGAGACAGTAGGAGAGGTCAGACAACCATGTTCCTCCAGGGATAAAGGCTTGCAAAGTAACATACTTATTTATACAGACCTAGTGTAGCCTTCCCAAATACTGTGATTTTATCACAAGATTCATAATTGCCATTTCCCTTACTGTTCTGCCCTACTTATCGGAGAATATCGGCCTAATTTTACACACAGAAATTGATTTACTAGCTCTTATGCTTAAAAAAAAAGAAAAAAAAAATCTTTGAAAGTGTGAACTTTGATAGCTCAAAAGCAAGAAGCAAAAAAGAGGGTTTTTTTTTTTTTTTAATCTTATTACTTATAAATCATTTTGTGGTCTGCTTCAACTGTTAATATTCACACCGAAGGGTTAAATGTTATTTTGCACTCCGAATTAAAATTCCTAAAATCTGTTCTTCAAGCCTTGTCACTCACCTGAGTAATCCCTACTGGTTTGAAATGGGCCTCCATAAGTGACCAGACAAGTCTACTTCTGCACACTGCCGAGCGCTACGTAGGAGGTGCTGATACTCCCACATCCCTTTAAAAAGAAGATTAGGCACTAAGATAAGTGAAAACTTCTGTTCAAATTGGCTCAAATCCTTCTCCCGTTTAAATTCGTGGCAGAACTCCCACTTACTTCAAAGGTCCAGGACAGGCACACTGTACTAATTAGGACAATGCAGAAACTCTCATTATGAAACTAAGGCGTGCGATGCTCACCTGATTTAAAACACCCCCCCCCCCAAAAAAAACACCATGCAGTCTTGGGCTTGCATCTTTGTGAACGCTGGGCACTACACAGTCTGCTGCAGAAGTCCAGGGGAATTTGGAGCTTGGCTCAAAAGCAGGTAGCAACGGGGCTGCACGAGAGCTTCTGCAGGACGGCCCCCTATACAGCAGGCTTGGCTAAAGCTCCTGTAATTCACTGCACTTCAGCCACAGCAACTGGTCCACTAAAGGGAACGGGAGAAGGAGCAGGCTAATGTCAGCCTGAATATTTTTAATATTTATAATGAATCAAATTATATGCTTGGAATGCAACCTTCAGCATAACAGTATTACAAAGTAAATTTTTATTTGGATTATATTCAGGGTACTAACAACTAATGTAGGAGGTTTTTTGGTGACAAAGGTTAAAAAGTCTGTAACCTCTAATTTGACAGGAACTCTATTATCACTCCCTGGAAAATTAGACAAGATAGAATATTAAGACATCCAAAAACTGACACAAATCGAAAACTAGGTCTCTCACTTGCTCTTCTTTCTTTAAAGAAGGAAGATGATTATATGCTGTTTGACATTCCATTTTCAGGGCAACTAAAGAGATGCTGGGAGTCACACTTCATTTATTCTTCCAAATGCCACCACTATAAAAAAAAAAAAAAAAAGTGTTGGTATTCGAAGGCACCGTACTCCCACAAACAGCGGCCAGAATTAACCTTGTCTTCCTGATGGTTTCCTTTGAGGAGTCCCTCAGTTTAGCTTCTCGAAAGGAAATTAAAAATCCCCTCGTGGCTGAGCGTAAGCACTTAATGCACACACGCTACATGGTGGGCCAACACTCCCTAGGGGGTAGCCTGGCTGAACTCATTGTATCAGACAAGTCAAGGGGAAATATGTTCTTGTAGAGATTTCCAGCCTAGAGATATTTGGATTTGCTTAAGGTTAGCAGCTGAACTTTTACGTAACTATTCAGAATGAACCTCAAAAATTCTTGAGGTTCTCGACCAACCCTGATGCTAACAGCTACAGAAGTACTTTAATAAACCCTCCGTGATTTCCAGTAAGATGTTTTGTTTTGCAGTGGGGCCAAATCAAAAGAAGTGGTGCTGGTTTATTCACTGTCATTCAGGGGAGCAAAGACATCATGTTACACACATTTCCCTGGATGAACTAACAAACAGCCCCTCCATGCTTTCTGTTGAAATTTTATCAATCCTCAAATAAAAAAAAAAAAAATTCTTTTCTTTAATCTACTCAAAACTGATATAAAAAATGAGAGTCATTAGTGAGTTTTAGCCTGTTCTTACTCAGGCAAAAGTCCCATTGAAACGGAGCCAACATTACTTCAGGATCTGAATACTGTTTCATTCAGCTTTTCAGCACAAAGATGAAGCTTTAGTTACAACCATCTGTCATGGGTATAATTTCATAGCACTGATACCCATTTTTCTTAAATATAACCTTTCTTCATAAACTCTTTATCCATCTTCGGGCTATATACAAAGATCAAGAATACAAATGAAAAATCAATATTATCGCTATTATTATACATCAACGGTAACAGCACCTCACACTGTAATGAAAATTCATCCTGGGTAGCTTAGCTAGGCTGAAATATGCACTACAACGCAGTATTTTGACGACAGAGATTAAGACTTTTTTTGGCACTCCTTGAAAGAAGTTATTAACCAAACGGATGGGGGAGAAGGAGACAACGTAATATTTTAGGATCCCAAGGCACTATGAGGCTTTTCAAACAGCAGTTCCCTCCACTACCATTAAAAAAACCCACCAAAGACGTATTACTGCTATTAATAAATAGCGTTTACAGAGTGTTTTCAACAGGAAAATTACAGCAGACATGTAAAAATATTATCATACTTTCTCTCAGTAAGAAAACGGTCATCCCTGAGAGCTAGCATCCTTCAGTATTCAAATATTCCACCCTAGTCTTGCTACTGTGTGGTAAAAAAAACCCGCCAAATTATGGTCAAAATAGAGATTTAGGGGTTGACAACTGCTGAAATGAGGGAACAGCACAGTCTACTGGTTAAGGATTGAACTGGGTATCAAGCTCCCCATGGTCAAGTTTCTAGCTCTGCCGTGGAGACGCTTCTCCACCTTGGGCCAAGCCTGGAACCAGGGAGAGCAAGCGCTGCTGTATGGACATGTGAGCAGGTCAAGGTGCTGACAGAGGCACCCACTGGTGCTCTCACCAAAACCCCTGCGAGTCCCCACTGCAACCTGAGCATCACGCACTGGCCACCTGAAATGCCACATACGCCGACTCCAGCTCAGTGACACCTTCCTTGAGGCGCGTGCCCTCCAAACTGGTAAGACCTCCCTGCAGACACTCCCCTTCCTAGCAAATATAATGTGTCACGGTCACACTGGGAGCTCCAAGCTGTATGATATTAGATACTGTATTAACTGACAGCTTTTTATCTTTGTACATAAAACTCCACATAACAAATACCTCTTTTAAAGTACTCAAAACGGAGAGTGAGCTAACTGCATGAAGGGAAAAGCAGGGAAGATGCTCTGCTTGAGCAAAGACAGGACTTTTGACAAGTGCCTAAAACTTTTGACTTGAGTCAGATTTTTGACATCAAACTCACAACTTCTGAAGAGCTGGAATGACTGTATTACTAATTAAATATTCCTTCAACCTGAAAGGTGGCTGGCCTTTCGTCTTCAGTGACGGTGCAATACAAAGTGGCAAATCTCTTGCCTTTTGCTTGTTAGTTTTTAGTTTTTGGTTTTGTTTTTTTTTTGAAAATAATTTCTTTTAAAAGCAGTCTAGATACTTCCAACTCTTGAATATAAACAGTACAAAAAAAAAAAACCTTAATCACAGTGTGCTTTAATTTTATAAGGCCATGCTAGGCGTTACACAGTTCCTGAGGATTCTGGGAACTGTAGTTTCCCACCTTAATCGTCTCTCGAAATATAAGAAATTTTAGACAAGACATCCAGATGTTTCTGCTCCTAAATAGGAGGCAGATCCCACACCCTGAAAATATCTCCACAACTGAAAGGAAAACAAGTGAGCCTATTTCTCTAGTGTAAACAGATTATTCCCTTGCTTAAAGTAATGAAGCTGTCTCTTTCTGTTGCACAAATATATAAAACAATATATCTTTTCTACTTGCCAGGACACTAGGTAATGTCTCCAGGGCGGACTATCAGCTGGTTTAATTGTAAGAGAGCTTCATGTTAGGCATAGGGGATGAGAATTTGGTAAGCACTGTGAAGGGGGCGGGAGAAGAAAATAGGTCAGATAGCTTACAAACATGCCAGAAACAGAGACTAATAGTTCTACTTTTTATTCTATAATAAAATTAATGTTGCCCCAGCAGCATGCTGTTCGGTGCATCCATCTAATTTATTAAACAAACAAGAAGACAAAGGATTTGCTGAAGATAGTACTCCTGTGTATTTCCGAACTAGTTTCTTGTAATTAATAAAATTGATGATAAATATAATTTTACTTTCTCTTTGTTTTCACATATAAACATGTAATGTTATACTACATCAACCGGAATAAGATCTGCTAAACTGATTATGAAACTACCACTTCATGATTTATTTATATGTTTAGTAACAGCATTTTTCCTTTGCTGGTTCCTTCACATAGTAAAAACAAAGGCCAAAATAGAAGGATACACACAATTTCACTCATCAGATTTTTACATTAAAGCCCACAATGTGCACACAAGCCAGGCTATATGTTAACACACAGCGAAGCAAACAGTATAAAAAAATAAAAGGGGAGAAAGCACTGGACAACTCTGCACAAAAGCAATCTCAAATACAAAGACTTGAGATCTTTTTAAGATCTTTGCAAGCAGAGAAGAAAATAAGTGCTTCAAAATGGGAGCAAAGTAAAAAGGGTTCCTTACAAACACAGGCTCAAATCCCTCAGACATTAAAGCCTCACATTATAGACTCACATTATAACCTTTCCCCCCTTCCCAATCTCATCTGTCTAAATGCTTGAATTAATTTTTCCTGTTGTCACTGGGAATTAAGTTTATCGGTCACTCACAAATCTGTCCACTTCCATGCAAAATTTTTCAGTCTTTAGTAGAGCTTGTTGCAGCAGCACTGCAGAATGGGGCCTCTGGAGCTACATTTATAAAAGAAGACAGAGGTAAACAGACCTACTGCAACCAGGAGAGTCCTGGGGAGAGGAAACCCAACAAAAGATACATTATGATATTAACAATAAGAAAACAGCTCTATGACTTCCTCTCATTTTTAATATTTATATTGGCTTGGTGCCCGAAAAGCCCAGCACCCCTCCTGTCTCTCAACATCTCAATGAAGCTTACAGTCTAAAATAAGAGACTGCAAGTACTTTTCCCTGAAAGTAGCACTTCTGACATGGGAAAAAATATATCCTTTTTCCTGCTTAGTCTCACTAGCATAGTGGACAAGTGCGTTCAGTTTAAGACTCTCAAATTTATCATATATGCTGCCATGACCAAATACTCACACGATAACCACAGCCAAGATGCCCATGCATGATTCAAATCTGCATGAAACTGATTCTTCATAAGTTTTCTTCCTAATCTCTTTACTAAGCCTGAGGTTCGATAGAATCTGAAAGCTTAGCGAGAAAAACTCACCACACATTCATTTTGGGGCTCAAGTAGAACAAAAGACTGAGAGTTTGCAGCTTCCTCCCCGCCTCCAAACAGTAATGCTTCAGATTTGTTTAAAACTCTGAAACACTTTGGAGGTTTCTGTGAACCTGGTCTAAGCTTCCCCTTGGCACTATAACTTAGAGCTAGATGAGATTCCTGTCCTTTTATGCCTCAGTACAACTGTTTTGAGAAACAGTAAAATCCATCCAAATCAAAGACAGTAAGAGCGTACCATGACACGAATACTTTAATGTCTCAAAGTAATTATTTTATTTTAAAAAGGAGAGGCAAATAGGCAGAATCTACTACGAACTGTTTCCTTTAAACTTCAAACACAAGAAAAAATAGAGAAAGACAGCATTTATGTTGGGCGCATAAAACGGCCCTGAAAATTGCAGCATGACTTCAGTATGGGTGACAACAATCTTGAGGAAGCCACAACAGATTTTTAAAGATAGGGATCCTCTTTCAAATCTGTCTGCTTCTTCTTTTTAATCTTCCTTTTGTTTTTGTTTGAGAGAAAACAGTAAGAAATGATTCCACAGCAGAAAGGCCAATATGCAGCTCCTGCTGAGAAAACAAAAACATTGTTGGAGCTGGAGCTGCTGAACTGTGCTCACGGTGTGCCATGGAATTAAATATGACAAATATGATTTACCAAGGTGGGACAGTGTCTTCATATGGCGCAAAATAAATAAAATGAGGTATCTGAGGAAGAAAAATGTCAGTTCAGCTCCACCCCTGTCAGGAGGATCACCAAGGGGCCCCAAGGGCTCCGCACAAGGTATTCAAGGGAGGTGAGGGGCAACAACTCCTCCTCAGACTGGAAGGTCTTGATTGCTCAGACCCTGAGTCACACACAAGCTTTTGGTGAGACAAGAGCAGCGTGGAGGGCACAATGTTTTACATACACACACACAAGCTTCACCCTAATGAATCACTTGTTGTGTTGCTGGAAGGACACATCGACAAGATGTCTCTTTCTCAAGCAAAGATTTGGGATGTTGGATGAAAAGGGTTTTTCCAAAATTGGCTTTTAATGTTCTGCACAAGGTTTCAATATTTTTATATAGAGCTTATAACTGAGAGGATGTCACTAAAGACATCTGAAAGAAGTTACCTGTTGTTCTGCACTCTCTGCTATGGAATATGACTTAGAGCTCCTAAAGCTAACAGTCCTACCACATGGTGGATTATTTTAGAAGAGAAAGCCTCAAATTCAAAATTTATCATTAAACCTATTTTCCTCCAAAATTACTTCATAAGTAACAAAAATTAACAATATCAGTTATCCACCTCTAGGGGACTCAAAACGCTTGTGCATATAAAGCCAAGTATCATGATCCATATTAAAGTAAACATCGACAAGGAGGACTGAAGTCTTCTCCCTTAAACTGTTGGTTTCACATTTTACTTGCAACCAAACAGCTAATTAAAGCTTAAGAAATTTTAAAAGTTGTAGTACTTTAGAAACTTTCACGCTCAAAATTACACATTTTGCGGGCATCCACAGTGTCTGTATTTACACTTTGTGAATATTAATACTTTATTCGTTGGGAAGATTGACCACTTTCCTCTAATCCTCTCCTTTCCAGACTTTTCCACATGTTTGAGAGCACATCTTTTCTCCTATGGAGCCAGGCCAAGACGGTACAACACTTCCAACGCCACGAGCAGGACCCCAATTTTCAGGGCACGTTCATGGGCCACAGACAAGGCTTGTGCGATGCCGAACTCCTCCTCCCTCCGCGGCTCTGCTGACAACTTGCACAGCTATGCACCCATATACACCCGCTGCTGGCTTCCACGTGTTCCCCTTCACCTGGAGTCCCCGGGCAAGGCCATGGCAAGAAGCATGTCCTTACACAGAACCACCCCACCAGCCATCAGCTGGATCGCCCCATGGCACGTGCACACCAGAGCCCCGCACACCGGCCCTCTCCGGCAGGAAGCCGCTGCCCAAGGACGGCTTGGGCACGTCTCACGTCGGGGAGAGGGTGGTCCTGGCCCCTCCAGGCCCCACACCGCCCTCCTGATGCGCATGTAGGCTGCACACTGCCTGTCCACGCTAGGCAGCACGCACCAGGGTGCCAGCGCAGGAGCCCCCTTCCCACTCCTTCAGCTCTCCCTTCCAGAAAGGGAGGGATTTAATTGGAAGCTCCGTTCCGGCAGGGAAGAAAAACGGTCCTTCAGCTCGCAAAGCCTTTTAAGCCACACGCGGTGCTTTGGTTTTTTTCAGTTTTTCCTTGCATCATTTACCCTGTGGCTGAACAAACATTTTCTCTCCCTTGACCTTTCAGGGCTTCTGCCTCCCCAACCTACTTGCTCTTCTCTCTTTGCCGGCTTTAATGAGCGTTCATTACATTCCTCCCTTCCTACCAAGCTGCTTGCTTTACTCTTCCTGATTTTTTTTTTTAAATATATATAATTTCCCTCCAACTCCCAAACTAAGCAAACTCGGAAATGCAGTCTTAGAACTAGGATGAAGAAGTGGTGAACTCAGAACAAAGTTCCTCAGCTTTCAGAATGAACATATGAAATATTCCTAACAAGTTAGGATTGTAAGATTGTAACTATCAACCAAACTATCAAGGAGAAACCTCAGCCTGGGCTGACAGGCAATATGCAAGTTTCAAGGTGCTACTTCGATGGATACTGAAGCACCCGGGGCAAAAACGAGCCCACAGAGCACAAAGCAGAGGTCTTGTGGCACCGAGAGGGGAAGCCCTGATCCAACCCCACATGCTCATCCTAGCCGTGCATCCCGCAGAGGGGCAGCGTCGCTCCCAAGGCCAAAAAGCCTCGCTCGGGCCCAGCTCATTCCCATTTATCTGGATTTATTTGGGGGCAGCACCTGTCAGGAAGGGAAATGAGCGTCTCGCTCTCTTTTTTCCTTTTTTGTAAGCGCTACTAACGTGGACACTGGTGGCTGGCACGGCTTGCACTGCCGCTGCATTAGTTTTGCCCTGACAGCGGAACACTGTGGGGCAAAACTCTTATTTTTCCTCTGAAAAACAACCCGCTCCACCCCCCGAGCTGTATTGATAACAGACCAGGGGAAGTGGAGGTAGGGGGAGTGTAAGAAAAACGACAGCCCCAGGCGTGCCCTTTAACCTTTCCAGCGGGGCTGGTGGCCGCAATGAAGCTTAATCAATGCAATGGAAGTGACATTTCGCAGTCAAATCAAATTAAATGGAAATGAAAGGAAAATCTGAGGTCCAACCTAAAGGCTGTTCCCTCTTGCACCGAGGTCATCGCCACGGCAACGAAACGCTACAGCCGTGCGGAGTAAATCCTTAACAAATCCGGGCAGAGCGTGTCCAATCGCCTCCGACGGCTCCCGTCGCCGCGCTCAGGATCCTTCAGGAGCAGCGAGGAAAACGGGGAGAAACGTAACCCCCGCGGGCCGCATGGGGCGGCACACGGTGCCACTAGGGTCTCCATCCTCCCCGCCAGGACGTCCCCCTGTCGCTGCGGACGTGCTTAGACGTGGCTCGGAGCGAGCGATGGCTCCGGCCGCTGCCTGTGGCCACCACCAGCCCGGTGGGCGTCCAGGTCCGCTCATCATCCCAAGAGCTCCCGCCAAGCCAAGGGACACCCCAAGGCACGCGGGCTGCTCCACCGCGCTGTGAGGTGACCGTGCCCAAGCGAGTCCCCGACCGCACAGCGGTGCCCGGTATGCCCTCCTTGCACGGCAGCCTCGCGCTCCAGCCGCAGCGGTGCCCTCACGGCGTATTAGGGGAGGCCGCCGGAGACGACGCGCCCCAGGCCGGCAGGAGGGCGAGCGCGACAGGCGGCCACGTCTCCTCCTCAAGGCCCCACAGCCGCAGGGCACTGCACACCCTCCCGCACGAGCAGCGGCACACGCTGATGGACTAAGCTCTGTGCGGGGAAATGGGCACTTCCCGAGCGGGAAGGAGGCAAGCGGGATGCTGCGTTCCTCGCCCCCTTTCACTCTATTTCCACCTTTCCCACAAAAAGGCCGTCGTGTCAGGCGTGCTGTGCAACACCGCCTATGCTTGGCACGTCATATCGGAGCGTCACGAGGCTCCCCGTTCGTCTCAAGCGGCTCTAAGCGCGCACGTTGCCAAGCCAAACAGCAGCGGGACCGCGGCCGCACGTGAGGAGATCCGCTCCCAGGCCGGCCGGCCAGGCGCCGCGCTCGCCACATGTGGAGGGGTGTTCCAGGTTCGGGTAACCGTGCCCGGCTTCCTAACCACGCGAAACAGTGACATTTACAGGTCATTTCACATCTGCTTTACCCTTTAGATGCTGCTCTGCGCTTGCGCTCGCTAATTCACGCTCCCGTTCATTGGAAATGCACCAAAAATATCCGTCCGGGGCTCCAGCCAAGGCGTCCGCGCTGCACGAGTTCAAGGGATAATTCCCTGTAAAATCCCCCCAAGCTTCGACTCAAAAGACTGAGGAAAACTGCTTTTCCTCTCTTGGGCTCACACGATAAAACCAAGGGAATCATCAGTTTATGGAGGGGGGAGATGTTGGGATACAAGCTGCAGGTGCAACCACTGCATAGGGTGGCTGGCATTTTATCCACGTGAGTTATTTCCTACACTTGTGAGAGGAAACGTCACCTACCTCTGCTTACATCAAGGCCAAATTCCAGAGCATTTGCAAGCTAGAGTCTAACACAGGAAGTTTTTTTTTTTTTTAGGTCATTATTCTTATTTATTCTTATCTTATTTGGAATGGAACCGAAGTCCAGCAGAAAGCAACAGATAATCTTGTAACTTGGCATGCAAGAAAAACATTGAACAGAACATGGTAGTTTCATTACAGTTCTATATGAATAACAAACAAATAAAAATTCCTCAGAATTTTCCAACTTTTTATATCAGTATCTATGGAATCTTACCTAATATAGGTTGATTCTGACTCTATTATTAATGAATCTTTTCAAAAGGCAAAACCTGCAATATGATGGGCAATAGCAAGCAAGTAAGGATTTTAAAACAATTTTTTATGTATTTTTGCAGTACTGTTTGATACACATTTTTTGATGTTATTTCTTTTATATTATTTTTGAGATCTAACAACTGCTTTTAATAAGCAACTGTTATTGCAAACATATAATTATACTAGGCCACAATCCAACAAAGCACTTAGGGGCACAGATTAAAGACACTGAAAACAATGGGATTATTTATGTGCTTAAGGTTAAGCATCTGCTGAAGCACTTGGATGGATCAAAGCCCCATCTCTATCACATCTACAGACAAAATATTCTATATGTTAATTAAACGTAAAATGTATGTAAATTAACTTGCACATGAAAAATACTAATTGCATAAATTTTATACCCCTATACAATCTGCAGTAGTCCAGTTAACCCATAAGATGAACATCTACTAACATCAGCCATTTCATCAAAGGGTAAAAAATTCCTGGAACTTAACAATTATCAAATAACTTCCCACAAGGAGACTTTTTTTCATAAATATCTCCTAACTAGTGTATGTCCTGAAGAATAAAGGATAAAACAAAGGGATAAAAAGCACATCTGCTTTATCTTCAGTCTTTCATATAAAAGCTTAATCTGTTAATTTTATTTTTTCTAAAATGCATTTCATTAATAAGCTCCATGAGCTATTTGTGTTTAGTCTCTATTATTCCTATTTTATCCAAGTTTTTTTTTTCCTTGTAATTTTCCCTTACTGATTCCTTATTCTTGAACCAAAGATGAAACGGACCCCAATATTTGACTTCTATACTGAATGATTTATTTTGTTTAACTTATCATGTTTCTTATCCTTCTACAACACTAGCAGGTCAAAAATGTCCAAATAATACTTCAGCTAAACATTTCACTGAGCACACCTTGTTTTCTTTTTTTTTTTTTTTTTTTAATAGAAGTTCTTTCTTATCCTTCTACAACACTAGCAGGTCAAAAATGTCCAAATAATACTTCAGCTAAACATTTCACTGAGCACACCTTGTTTTCTTTTTTTTTTTTTTTTTTAATAGAAGTTCATTTTGAAAAACACGGAAAAGAATCTCTTGACTTGTAAAAAAAAAAAATCCTATCTGAATCTTTAGTTCCCAAAGGCTCACTCTGATATTTAAAGAAAAATTATGATCTCAAAATTTATTTTACCCAATGTTTCTTTAGATTTCATTATGTTAAAAAGGCAAAGGGATTCTTTATTTCATATATAGTGTTCTGACAGATCAAAGCAAAAAACTTTATGAAAATGCTTTTCCACGGGGAATTTCACATTTCTTTCATTTTGGTTTAATTTGGAAATTAAAACAGCAACAATTAAAAGTATCTGAATCTATCACAGCACCATTAAAACCTCCGTTTTTTTTCAATTTGTTTTTATATTGACATTCTTTCGTCTTTTTTTCTTCTCATGAGTCTTTACAGACTTTCTATTCCGTGGAACCATCAGAATATTATTACCCTTGTCTTCTATAATAGCAATTCAATTTTCTTCAGTATTTTTATAGGAAATTGTATGTGGTTTAATACTTAATTACAACCAAGTGAAAAAGTATCCACTGTCTTATGTACTTAAACTAAACACATACTTGGAGAATCATAACTAAGAATTACACTCAAAGCAAAGATACAAATGAAGGAAAAACCCCTAAAATGACCTAACCACACTTTGTTTTAAGCAAATTTATGCTGGCTTGCTGACTTTGCTTATGATGGCTTCAATCTTAATTTTCTCTATGCAAATAAGGATTTCACTTGAACTCTTCAATAGTGACTGATAAAAAGGCAGGGAAATACTGACATCCCTGAATAATCAGCTATGCTTAGAAATATTGTGTCAGTTAAGCCTGGTATCAGCATACAGAGAAGTTAATCACAAAACAGTCAGCTAAGGAAGCAGAGGAACACGAGAGGTTGGGATATGTGCATTGAAATGAAAGTAAGTCCTGGAAACCGTTCTGTACTTCCCAGTTCTCCAGTGGGGAAAGAGAAAACAACCTTCTGAGGAACACCCAACTCTACATTTCTGCCAGTCCTAGTCACTAGTTAATGGCAATGAGAAGTTAGCATGGAAAAGGTTAAAAGACTAAAATAAAAAAAGACCTTTAAAATATCTGAAATTATAAACTTCCCTCCAAAAATAATAACCACCATGATAAAATAACAAGGGACTTAACATTCTCACTTATTCTCATTATTAAAGTGTCTTTTACAGGAGAAGCTATCATTCACCTTAAGCTGGTAGGTCTAGAGATAAGACTAGAGACGGCCGAGAGTCAAACTCTCACAGATTATCCAGTTGCTGCATGCTCTTTCTTTCCAAAAATCAAGCAAGAATACACTGATGCCTTGTTGGGAGAATCTTTTTTCCAGATGCAAACGAAAATCAAGCAGTAACGGAGGCGGGGAAAAAGCTAAGGACTTGCCCATATTCTCATTTTAAGGGATGACAGAGGATCCAGTCTCCCCACGAGGACCGCAGCATTACAAAGTCAGTGATGAAACATCTGAATGAGACTCAAAAACTCCATCTCAACCATTCTGCGTGCTGCAAACGCACTGTTTAATTAAGCCATCAAAAAATGAAGGGAAATGGAAAAAAGGGGATACAAAAGAGAGGGAAACTTCTTCAGTAAGTTAAAGCACTCCTAATAAGTAACAACATGACATTAGTCATTAAGAAACAAGAACTCTAAATAATGCATTCAGAACCTATAGATCTAAACCAGAAGATAACAAAGCCTCATAAATCTGTTTGTTCATTAAGTTAAAAAAAAGCCTAGACTTTGTGTTGCTATCATGTCAGCTGGCACCAAACTGTACGCAATTTAGTGCAACTACAAAGTGAAACCCATAGTCTACAATGGCAGGGTTTTTGATCACGCTAATTAACAGCCATTTTGTTTAAAATAAACAGATACGACTCTAATTGCCTTCTTTACATAAGAAAGGGAAGATCTTAAAAGTGAAAGCGCGCCAAAGGGAAGATCAGACAGTCGCCTTTCAGACTGATAAGCAAACTGCGTGTGAAAGGAGCGCAAATGAAGTTTGAGACACTCTCTAGACTGACAGCAGCAAGAGAGCACAGCGAGAGCACGAGCGCTGGGAGAAGGCCAACAGCCCCGGCCCCACTGCCGTGGGTGGGAAGGTGGTGCACGTGACACCCCTGCTTTCTCCCGACTCCCCATCTTCCGAGCATCTGATCTTCCAGAGGGCCAAGGGGGCACCAGTGGCATCCAGTTTTGTGGAATCTTCAGATCACTGTAAGCCAATGTGGCCCAGGGTAGCTACTCCTGCCATCGCCACAGATGGATTTTAGTCACGGGTAGAGCTGTCTCTTTAAATCTTAATCTTACTGTGAGCTCCCTAAAAATGTATCCTTGCAACCACAGGCAGAATCAGGCTACTCTTCCAGACAAATGCCAGGCACCGCTTTCCAGGGGAAGCGTAGAAGTTGTGTCATGAGTGCGTTAAAACCCGTAACACTGCAGAGAAACACAGTGAAGAGGAAAACATTCTGGTTATGCGAACAAGTTCCTCACCTGGCACCCCCCCCAATCAAATTCTTATTCCTGACCCCAAAATCTAAGCTGCAAATTTCAAGCTGCAAACAAAAAAATAAAATGCCCATTCAGAAAAGCAGCTTGGTATTTCAAGTGTGTAATTTGTGCACACTCCTAACGAGAAGTCTTCCAGTAGCACAAGATGCATCGCACATCCTCAGCATCACAAGTTATTATAGATATAATACCATGTTTTGACTGATCTACACAGGCAGAAACAAAAGAACTTCAGAGAGAGAGAGAGGAGAAAGGTCTCAGCCTTCAATTTCAGGAGCTCCATGGGCTATAATGTTCCAATTTAAAGTTCCAAACTGAAGGCCAACCACTCCACTGGGGCCCTGCCAGCCTTTATACCACCCTGGGAAAGGTAATGCAGGAGGTCGAAGTTTGTGGGAGCTGGTCTAAACCTTGGAACCAGCTCCCACTGCAATGAGGGGCAATGAATAACTTCACCACTTCCCATTGCATCTGATGGATGAACTTCAACCTCATTTTCCTACATATGCTATATGCCATATATATGCCATATATGTATATGTACACACACTAGCTCTATCTATATATATGCTATAGGTTGTAGATATTTAGAAGAATAAAGCAAAGCTTACTCAAAAAAGAATCTAAAGCCTTGCGCTGCTCGCCGCGTTTTGTGTGATGAAACAAACAGGGAGGAACGACGCTGTGACAGGTGGTAGTCACACTAACGAACGCACCGCTGGAAAAAGAGAAACAGTCAACACTGCAGCAAGAAAAATAGCAGAGAACTGGCAGAGCAGATCACATCTTCCTGCATGTCCAGGGTCCCTCTTTTTGCCAGGACTACGGGAACCGGTGACTGCGGGTGCTCTGGGATGCGCAGGAACACCAGGGCACTCGGATCCACCGGGTGTAGTTGCCCCAAAATTCCCATGAGGCAGCACAGCAGCATCCACAGATAAAGACTCTTCTGTTTTCTGCTGAAACTGCAAAGCTTCAAAATCATCCTACAGGAATTTCTCAGAACGCAGCTTTGCGAACCCAGTTGAAACAGAACATTTTCAGCCGGCTTTAATGATAACGACATCAGAGAAGAACTTCATCACACAAGCAATCTCCACGGCCTTCAAATATTCTGTTAATGTAACTCTGAACATCAGACATATTTCATATCAAAAACAAGCATCGCTATATCCTGTAGGGGAATTTCATTGCTACCGGAACAGTGCAACACATTGTGCTACTGGCTGGGAACCTCGCACTGAATGCCTTCAGCTTTCAGATCAGCAGCCAGAATAGACTACAGCTGGGCTAATTCGATTTAGGACAGGCCATGTCGTTGGTTTTCAAACATTAAAGCCCCACAGAGTCGTAAAGCAGCCATGGTGTTGCTGCCTTAAAAAGAACAGGCAGAAAACGATGCAGATGCTTTCCAAGAAGCGCAAGCCAAGGTTGCCAAAATATGCCTGCAAGAGTCACTGTGGGAAATACGACGTAAAAAGGAAAAGAAAAATCGGAAAATAAGCTGGATACCAGCGTTATCTTCCTGCTAACGTAGCGTCCGCAACAGCACAAGAGAGCAATGAGTGATACGCATGCAGCTGGTTTATCAGCTCAGGAAGGCCAAAGCAATATTTTAAGTTCATTTCTGTTGTTTTCATCAAGTGATTACTTTAGTAGCTCTAGTGGTAAATTCTGCCATGATTTTCGTATCAGATACATACACAAAAAACCAAAAGTCTGGCATAGTTCTGTGCTGTATGAAAATAGTTTCAAATAACTAAAATTACTACGACAGCTCTTTAATTCCAAAAATACCTATGGGACATTTGAATCTAAAACTTACTAACTTTTCAATTAGAGCTTAGTTATTTATGTGTGAGTCATACTTGACAACAGCAAAATCCATTAAATTTGATGCAAAACAAAATCTATTATTTCATCTTATCTAAAAGGACAATTTTAGCAAATGTTAACCAAACTTGTAATATAAGGAACAAAATAAACATCAAACCTTGCACATACTCTCCTGTACGTCCCCTACATTCTTCCTTTGAGCAGATATTTGAAAGGACAACTGTGCATTAAAACCAAATGTTAATTCCTATCAGCCGGTATATGGGTAATAAGGTGTTCAGAAACATTTTTACACTTGAGCCATTTACCTACAAAGATGTAACTACACCTGTTAATTATTATTCTTCTAAAGGGGACCTGTAATAAAACTAATTATAACAATCTAATTCATCAAAATTAAGTTTCAAAAATCTTGTTTCAAATCCAGGCACACAAAAATTGGAAGACCAAAGGCATTTTCATTTAAAACATTTAGTAGCAAAGCCTCAAGTACACTCTATTGTGATTTGATTGCATTATTGTATTAGTTACTGTTGTTAAAATCAAATATAAAATTTACCTAACAAGTGTGGCAAAAAGTGGGAATATAATCTCAAGTAGGACAAGAATGAGACAAACTAAAAGCAATCAACAGACCAAAACAAACACTTTGATGTAGTTCTTTCCATCTAAAAGGATTTCAGAGATTTTACACAGCAGCCTCTCAGAGGAGCAGAAACACTGTGTAGCAACTTACAGCAAGAAGAGCAGGTATAACATATGTTTGGAACTTCATGGCATCTTCAGGTGCCAGAATTTGGAAGTCTTAAGGATTTTTAATATATTTTTATTATAAATAAATAAATAAATAAATAAATAAATAAATAAATTTATTTTGGTTTCACTTTTTCACAAACCTAGAACTACTAAATTAGGTTTTCATTCCAATACCTAAACAAGAGGAACTCATCGAATACAGAGGAGTAGAGGTGGTTTTATGCAGCTGTATTGTGCCACAGTGTCTTATCTCCATGGAGTTTTACACTTGAGGTACTGCACCTATTTCTGTAACAGCCATTTTCATACTCTGCTTGAATAAATCCATCTGGATGACACTCTCATCACAGTACAGTTTCAGAAAGTGGAATAAAACTAAGCCAGGCTTTCCTTTGGACTTAACTCGGTGCACTATTCTCATATCAGAACTATAGCAGGACAGTCACCAAGCCCTGATCATCTGCAACACGTCAATTAGGAGTAGACAGGGACACATGAAGGAAGAAACTACTCTACCCCAACTTGCACACCCGGTATTCTGAATTCATTAGAAGAAAGTACCTGAGTAATATGATAGCATAAAGCCAAACATAGGCAGTGTTAATAGTTACGGCTTTACATCCGGGTGCATTTTGGCACAGATTAAAAATAAATAAATAAATAGAGGGCATCAAAGTCTTGGTTCTGTACCTCCAGTGATGCTCTTCTTAACATTTCACTTATACAAATACAGCAGGAGTGCACTGCTGCTTGCATTAGTGGAAGTTTATGCTACTGTACCGTGGTATTTGCTATTATAAATATGTATTCCTCAGATATAACATTCAGTTTTGGGTTTTTTTTTTTTTCCACTGAACATGAGCTTTTGGCATAAGACAAAAGGAAAGAAGCAGCGAGCTTAAAGTGTCCAGACTGAATTCTTTCACGGCAACAGTGGCAGGATCAGCAACGGAAGCAGCAGGTTTCATCGGCGAACCAAGACACTCGGAGCAGTGAGTTATGGAAGGGGGGATTTCGCTGTAAATCCTCTCCTGGAGTTAGTTTCCAGCTCAGCACTATTGCTCAGCAAGGCTTTTTTATGAAGGAGCAATTCCACGGAGAGGCTCCAACGAACCCCTTTGAAGATGGTATCTTACCCTAGGGAGCAGACGGTCCTACCAGAGCTTTATAGCTAAGCTCATATGCAGTATGTAAAGCAAAAAACACCCTGTACCATTACTGATAACCTGGATTCACGGAGCGTGTTGTTGACTCAGGCCCAAACTCCATACTTTGCAGTAACTTTATCCACTAGTAATTCCTCTTAACCTTCAATGTTGGGTATTTTTAATGAGACATTTGATTTCCCTCCAGTGGTTCCCCTCTGCTGAGCTGACTAAACCCAGCAGATTCTGGCCACTTTTCCTCACGGTGTCCCTTTCACTTTACAAGTCTCTCCAGCGGTCTGAATTACCCAAACATATAAAACGACAGTCTTCTCTTTTCTTGGAGAGCTGGCTCCAAATTCAAGTCACACACTCAAGTATGCAGTCAAATGCAGTGTGGGATTCTGCTCGCATCATTCATTCAAGTAAAAAAAGAACCTGAACACAATTTTTCCCCTCTAAGCCTTTCTTTTCTGAAGGAAAATAGACACAAAAAGGAGAAATTCAAGAGCATGGTCACGAAGGGCTTTTTATCAGTAACATACATTTGGGGCTTATGGTACATAGTTGGGCAATAATCACAGGTGGCTACAAGGGATGCTTATGAAGTAAAATGTTTATTTTAGTGAAGGAAAACAAATCTGATGACTTTTTGGTTATTTATTGCAACTATTTATTTTCCTCAAATATTTTTGCTCATGTAATTTTGATTAGAATTCCTAAACTTTCTGCATTTCAGATATTCATTTGGATCAAAAAACAATCAAACAACAAACTTAAATATGAATATCCAAGAAGATTCATCTCCACAGATTTTCAGGACATCTACACCATTCAGAATAACCCCAAGAAAACTACAAATGTCAAAATAATACGAATCTCTGTATATATACACATACACGCACACGTACACATGTACATGTGATAAGCACACAGGTTTCTTGCATGTTCTTCCATGAGATGATCACCAGCCTCAGAAAATGACTTGTACTTTTAAAACATATGAAAACAGACCTAATCACGATGCTCCACAGCTCATCTCAATGGCAGTAAAATAGACAAACTGACCACTCATTCTCAAAGCACTCCAAGAGCATCTTAAAGGTCCCAGGAAAGATCCCTCCAGTGAAGGTCTCAAACTCTTTCTTTTAAAAGAACACATGCCTATAACTTAAGAGAACATTAAGCATGTGAAGTCTCTCATCAGCATGGACCTTAAAACTTCCACTGTATACGAAGCAATAAAAAAGGGGCACACCTTTTGAGGGCATAAAACAGAAGCACAAACATTCTTTTCTTAATGCATTTCTGGCTGCATGGAAAGATTTCTGATACAAAATACTGAGATTATACATACTCCTCTTGCTGTTGAATATCATTCCTAACAATAATACGATCATATTAAAAAGGATTAAGTACTTTAACCTAATTAAATTATTGATGGTTACACAACTACACATTAACCTTTCAGGCTGCAGAATTTCCAAAATGTTTCATCACTGAGAATGCAGCAACTTCCGGAGAGGAATCCAGTAGCTGATCACCAGCACACAGTAGTGTTATAGCACAATTCACAGTAAGAAATCCACATATTATATCTAATTAAAAATAAATAAATTTTAAAAAAGGCAACTGACTGAAGAGAATCTAAGCCTATGTCCTCATCTCTCAAAAACACTACAGGCTTTAAAGTAAGCATCCCAAGGCAGATGAAACACAGTCAGCTTGATCATACGTGGCCAGCAGCTCTGCATGACCTCTGCTTAGCCTCCAACAGCATTTACACGCACCTAAAAACATGGTCCAAGCTCTGTCCTTGAGTGTGTACACGCAGCTCCAAATGAAGTCAGTGGCAGCTGTGTCTGTACAGCTGAGGGCAGAATTCAACCTTACGTCCTGCTCATTATCAGACAGATGAGGTCAGCTCTTCTGAAAAGTCAGCGAGTCTTGAAACCACCCGAGAAAATGCTCCTTCCCAGAAGGAGAGATTCCTCAGCAACACCACCAAGCCCAGAACTCACGTTTTAGTCATTCTAGCAGTACGTCTGCGAGGCAGAAAAATCAGATGGAGAGAGCAGTGTTCATATAGTTCATCCTTATAAAGAGCAATTGGTACGCCTGCACCTGTATGTGTATATATACATAGATACCTGTACTCATGTATATATTTTTATGAGTGGGAGAGGTGGTATTGCTGTGGTGCTCAAAGTCTCAACTCTGAAATTACTGACATTCATCAGCTTACCTCAGACCCTGGGCACTTTCAAGAGTCATCTACTCTTGTCAATATTAAAATGTGTGGTTTGCAGAAAGAACAGTTTTTTCATCTCATTAGAATTACTAATAGATAAAAATTTCCCAGCTTCACTTTCTCACTATTTTTTTATTATTATTTTTAAGTGGAGTGAAAAGGACTGGTGACCCCCAAATGGCCCAAAGTCAAACAAGAACCACATGGCAAATCAGGCATCAAAAATAGATGTTGTTATTCCCTAAACATGAGACATCCAACTATCTCCCTCCTTATGCTCTCCCATCACTAGCATGCAGTGTATGTCTATGGTCTCCCCTTCTCCTGGACAGACAGACATCTTTCCAGTCCCAACTGAACCAGGAGAAGAGGGAGCAGGCAGGAGGCACCGCCCAACAGCTAGAAAGGGGGTCACCTGGCAAGCCCCCATCTCCAGAGAAGAGAGGACAAAACTGCAGCTGGAGCCTTTCTCTGTGGGCAACCCTCAATTCAGGTAAATTCAAGATACCATGTCCCACTTATTTTCTTTGCACACCAAAGAGACCTTTCCAGAGGCTTCTCTAGGTCAAAACATCTCTAGAAGTTACTGATCACTATGGGGTATGGGATGTTCAGGTGCTGAATGGCACTCAAGCTTCATAGATGTCTGTGGAATTAATATGCTTCCAGTGGCTGCAAAAATGGCTCTTTCAAGTATTACAAAAAGATGTTTCAGGTGCCAGTATGATGGTTACGGTAAAGTTAATATATTTAATCTCTTACAATTGACTAAGTGGTGTCCTGTTGTCTTTAAACTAACATCAGGATGTAGAAAGAACAACCTTTTGAAGCGCAATGAAAGTTCTGAAAGAATTTTAAAGGCTTTCCACTTATATCTGGTCCTTGGTATATGTACTTCCCTGTCAACAGTTGTTGCCCCACATACAACAGATTTCTTAAAAGGCACATTCCTGATCCCCAGCCTCAGCATTGCATCCCTTTGCCATATAATCCCTATTGCAAAGTCCTGGTTACTAGGAAAAAAGTCTAGATGACTGCAATATCTGTATTTTAAACCAGACTCTCAGAGGATCTGCTCAGTCACTTAAATGAGGTTCAGAATTTTCAAATCTTCTCACCATTTTAAAGCTTCCACTGAGCACATCCATCCAACTACCTGAAAATCCGAAATGTCAACACGTGAAACTCTGTTTACTAAATTTAGCCTCACATTTGGTGCCAAATTGTTTCATAAAAGAGCCAAACCTTAGAACCGAAAGTATTAACCTAGTAACGCTGACCACCTTTAATTCATTCCCCCAATAGTACATCCCAGCACAGTTTGTCTCTTGCGCGCATATAAAAACTGCACTGATTTTTCTGTATTGATGTAGTTAAAGCAGCACACAGCCATGGTCGAATTCCCACTTATCTGCTACCCACCTCCTTGCAAGTATCGACACAGCGCTGCACACACAACTGTCTTTAAAGCAGTGCACCCTTTCTGAACGCTCTCTAGTGTAACCCTCCAGAGTGTCCTACCAGGACACACGCCTTGAGCCCATGGGAAGGACATGTTCACTAGGAGTATTCTTGCACAACCACAGGAGCAAGATGTCATGTCCTTTTCCAGAAAAAAACATGTGCTTCTTGAGCATATTGGAGAATGAACTTGCACGAAGAGTAGGGAATCAATGTGAACTTGCACACAGATCATTTCAGTACCCGCCCCTCAACTGCTGTGACAATAGTTTCTCTTTTGTTCTCTTCTGTCAAATCCCTTTTCTGGATTTAAGTCCATTGGTCTTCTCCCACCGTGCCCCTCCAGCTATTTCTTGAAACGAAGACACGGGCTTCCAGTAAGGCCAAAGCAGAAACGAGGCACGTGTGAGCCCGGCTCGTACTCTTCAACTTCCCGTTTCAGTGCAAATTCTGCCCGGCTATTCTGGGACTGCCAGCGCCACGCCGAAGAAAACCCGCAGGCACTCAGGGGAATCCCCTTGTGTCACACTGATTATTCTGGCTAAAAGCTACCGATGATGTGTCTTGTGTGCTGGGCACCAGGGGGTTCTTTATTTTAAGTAAAGGCAGGAAATGAGTAAGAGATTTCCTCTGCAGTCATACTGGGGCTTTAGGCTGCCTAGCTGAAACACCTTTAGCCTCTCGCTATTTCAGGTTTGTTCTAAATGAGGAATAGCGGCAATCCCTGCCACTTTCGTCATTTTTGCACATCTAAATGTTAAAAATATTAACCACCTGTAACCCCTATACTACATCTCTGGAAGGAATACCCACATTTCACACACTGGAAAACTGAGGCAAGGAGAGGCCTACAGACATGCATGGAGAAAAGCAGAACTTGTCACTAACACTAAGGCAACACTAACTTATTTTCTTCGTCATTTCCCATTTTTATGAAAATCAGTTCCAAACCCATACTGGTAGAAATGATGGGATTGCATACATATAAATATATATATACATATATATATACACACATATATATACACATATATATATACATATACACACACGTATATAGATGTTCAGAACAGTCCCAGATGCCCTTGCAATAACCCCCCTCCATGCCCACCTGGGCTTTGTTTACATGATGCTTCCTCCTACCACCGCTCCCACTGCTGAAGCTATAGCAGTATTAGCAAGGTTTAAGTGGGGGAAGATGTTTTGGCAGGCGTTCGTTCATAGTGCCAGCTCACGTTTCATACCACCCTCTACCTGTACAAGGGCACAGTTTTAGTGTTGGTTTAATTTTTCATCAGTACTCACAACACAAGTTTTCTCTCTATTAGGGCTATGGGTATTCTGGCAAACTTCTCTATGTAGCATAAGGAAGATAAAGACTGAAGAGGCTGCCAACAAAAATGGACTGCACAACTTCACGGCACACACTGTGTAGAATTAGATGAATGGGAGGACAAATCTGCAAACGAACCTGGAAAAAATGAAGTTGTCTCCATTTCAAGGAAATTTTTAAAAAATTTACTGAAATTTACTGTTTACTGAAATAGGCTTTTGATTATTAGGGCAACAACGAATTAAAACTGTGCAACAAAACACTACTTTAGGGCCATCGTTAATTGCTATGGCACAGATTTTCCACTGTGACTCTACTTAGAGTGACTTGCATTATCTAAGATGACACTCTTCCACACGGAAAGGTCATTTTGACAGCTTTGCTGTCTCTTTTGGTTCCGACTGCTTACCTCCACAGCTTTTGACAACTACCTTTCTGAATTTGACACTACACTTATCCTACACGCAATGAGACCAGGAAATACTGCTCTGATATTACTTTTATTTATAATTTAGTCTTTTTTTTTTTTTTTAATTCTGTTGATATTCAGTAAAACACGGAGCCTGGGAAAAATATTACCTGCTAACAGTCTGGCTGAATTCTTCTCAGAAAAGCAGCCTCACTTTGGAATACCTATAGCCAAGGTGATAGTCTTATTTTCCCCCCTCTTTATGTTTTAGTCTTCTCTGCACGCAGAGCCAGCTTGCATCTGCGGACCAAACTGCTTGCCCCATTTCCCTTAGGTGGTCAATGGATGCTAGAGAGCAGAGCTCCAGCTTCTTCCAGGTGTTTGTACTGGATCTGCCCTCCTGCCGCTGACTGGGCTCTCAGACACACTCCCGTGTCTACAAACACGTCATCAACTTCCAGCATCTTCCCATCATCAAGAAACCCCCTGAAACTTCTCATCTAATCTCCTCTTGTTCTGTAAGTTACAAAACTTCCCCTCTTCCTCCCCCTTCTGCTGCTATCCTGAAGTCCTATCTGCAGGATATCCTATCTGCAAGGAGGCCAAGTTGCATCAAGAATGCACTTTATGGGTCAAGAGAACTTACAGAGTCCAACCTTGCTCTTGTCCATGCAGTCTTTTTGGTCCCTTCCTTCAGTAGGTGTCTTAAAGTGAGTAAGGTAAGAAAAAGGTCATCCATTAAACAAAACAAAACAAAACAAAAACCCCTTCAAATCTGCCTTCTCATGTATCACCTATTCAGTCTGTTAAAGTAACAACCACTTTATCTTCTAGAGCCATTTACAGCAACGCAGGTTCCGAGCAAGACCTCGGGCCAGAGCGCGGTGCCGCACTAGGGTGAGCGACCCGGCCTGCTCGGCGAGGGCTGGGCAGAGACAGACTGGTGCCACGCAAGCGGGCGCGCAGGGCACGGCCCCCCTACGCTTACGCAAACGCGCCTCTGCTCTCCGGCAAGGTTAAAAGCTCTCGCGTGTGCATTTTGCACTATGATGAACGACCGCGACGTGCAAAAGCAATGGAGAATGCGGCCTCACGAGGAGGCTTGTGAGGTTTCACTTTCTGCTTCTTGGCCTCTAACACAACTGAACCATGGGTCTTCCCCGGCGCAGCAGAATTTTCATTCGACTCTTGCTCCTCTCTCAGTTGTCATCTCCCTCCTGCTCTCTATCTCACCTTCTTGCAAACTCACTCTTCAGTTAGATCCCAAACAACCCACAAGACCCCATTGGTGAGGCTGTCTCATCTGTTTTTCACCAGGTACACAGAAACCGTCCTCACTCACAAGCAGGTTTTTTCTCCCTCTTTATTTGCCTTGACATCTCTACTTGGTTTTACTTAATCAATGGTTCTCGTATTTCTGAAAATCACCTTTTCTCCCACTGGCACCATTCTGGTAGCAGCTTTCTTCAGCTTTGACTTCAGTGGATCCTGCTGTTCTGGACACTCCTCTTGGTCTGTTGATCAAGGTCCCAAATTTGTCTTTCTACTGTACTTCAAAGCAGTTTCTACTGCCCAAACTGGTCAAGAAAAGTAGTTAACTGTAAATCAAATTTACAATTTTTTATTCCATATCTGTGCCAAATTTCTTACTCATGAGTGAAAATTAATTTTAGTAAGTACAAGTTCAGGTCCACTCAAAATTTCTACACACTGTTTGCAAAGGAAAACAAATATGTACTTTACCTAGCTATCCCCGCCCAACATTACCATCTAAAAATTGAGGGCTTAAAGCAACTCAATAGTGGCCTAGCAGAATTTCAAGAACATTTAGAAAAATTTCAGAAAAGTAGAATTTAATGAAGTCATTCAAATGCAAAAATAATGTGCACTACATAAAAACTGGTTTCTAAGACCGACAGAGCAAGAACAGGCTCGTGACTATCTACCTCGTATTGTCCAAGCATGAAACAACAGAATAACCCATGAAATATCCTGCACTGATCACAATTTCACTAATTCAGTAGCAAAATAATTCCCATTGACATTTGTGCCATGGGATTGGGATCGTGACCCAGCAAGTCTTTAGGAACCAAAAGCCCAACATGGGAGCACTGACCTGTGGTAGCGTGGCTGCTGGTAGAAGCAACGAAACGGTGTCCCCTGACCAGACAACTACACCAGACATTCCTTTAACGTGCAGGCGGTTGGACTGTCGACATAATCAATAACTGCCCCTCTCTATAAAGACTGAAGGGGAGTGAGAATAAGGATCATACTAGTTTTCCCTCAATTTTTTTTCTTGTGAACAAAATTTGCATACCCTGTCTCTACTTCAAAGAGCTCATTTGAAAATCCACATCTAAAACCCATTTAAGAAGAAAGTCAGAAATTACCAGCGAAGCAGAAATCCTCAGTCTCACCACCATACTGGTGTCATTTCCCCGTTTGTACTGCTGACCCACGTCTTTTTTTTTTTCCTTCCCCCTTCTCACATAGCGAAGGCTTGACTGTGGTTGTGAGTCAAATATATCCTCAGGGCTCCTACTGTTGTTCTAAAAGGATGAACAATCCAAAGGGAGAGATCAGCAAACCCGCCTCGGGAGTTTGGGGAGGGCCAACAAGATGAGTATCCCATTGTAACTGATTAATTTTGAGTAAAATATTAAGAAAAAAAAAAAGTGCGATTGAGATTTGGCTGGAAGGAATTTGCAGTTTCTAGCAGCCTTGTCTACTAAATAAATGGAATCAAGGCTTATTAAGCTAAGAATAAGGCATGCACACTCACAATGTCTGGGAAAAAATACTGAAAAATTCTCAAAGGGTGAATCCTCTTCTGCCGCAAAAGACCAGCATGAAAGAGCATTCCCACCTTTTGTGATTTCTTATCACAAGTCTATCAATAATGAGCTTTTTTCTTGAATCGCCCATTTCTAGTGTCACATGGTTGCCTGAATACTCACCAAAAGAAAAAGTGCCATAGGCCTCTACGTGTTTGCCAGATTGCACCTGTAAGGGTCACGCGAAATTTAAATGATACAAATTTTGTGTAGTCCCTTTAGATGTAGGAAGGCCTGAGGGGAGACATTAGTAAACTCCCATTTCGCAAAAGTACTTTCTTACATTGCACTAACTTTCACATTGTTTTCACTTTTTCTGTTTAACTACAGAACATCCAACAGCTAGAAACATTAGCAATTCCTAAAAATAGCCATCCCATCCTTCCTTCCAAATTTAGAAATATATGGCATTTCTCAGGAAAACAGAGAATTAAAGCATTCACTAAAATAAAGGTGGAGTGTCCTATTTTTTGCCTTTTCAGTCAGTCATTTTTTTCCTCCTCTCTCAAATCCCTCTTTCATCTTCATATCCCTATTCCTCATTTCCTCATTCCTATTTTTACTCTGGGAAGTAACTGTCACCATTACTCATATTGTCCAAATCTTTTCAGCTTTCCCTCATTTTCAGTTCATTCATCCCTTACTTCCTTCCACTTTAAGGCCCTTCTCCCCAGCTCAGCTTTTCCCTAATAAAACTGCCCCAGAGCAAAGGGCTGGCACACTTCTCCAGCTCTATTTAAATCCCACTTCAGTGATCACAATAGAGCATAAATGTATAGCTAGGAGAAAAAAGAAATATATATGTGACTACTATAGCTGATGAAAAAACATTTTGGATGAGTAGTTTGTATATGAAATAAGGTCAGGTTCAGTTGGCAGTCTAATCCTAAACCAAGAAACAAAAATTCTGCAGGTGTCAAAAGGCTATTTCAACTTAAAGTATTTTAATGTTTTCATTTGCATAGGTTTTGCTTAAAAACATTTTATTTAAAATGCACTTAACAAGGATGCAAAAGATCCTAACATCCTGAAAACAAAAGAAATTTTAAATTTATGGTTCTACAAAATAATCTCGGTTCAGCTGAAACAAAGAGATTTTCACCCATTATAAAAAACTTTCTCCAAATGTTTGGTATTTAACCACAAAACCACCATAATCCTCAGATCAATTGGCAAATTGATTTTTTTTTTCCTAAGGAAGTGCTCCAAATTCCTTTGGGATGAAGAGCACTCTATCATCCCTAGAAATAATTAACCAACATTTAGTGAATGCCAAATGATCATCTGCATTGGAGGATTTTACCTTCCAAGCTCTATTAGTGTTAAGGGAGCTATACTTGTGACTTTAATGGAAGACAAATCACTCTCCTTTCTTCCTCAATATGCTTTTGCAACACACAAGGATAATCCTTGACCTTCTGTCTTTCCATCGCTACCAACTCTTCCTTCCTTCGGGGGTTTATTGCTCGTGTGACAGCCACGTCTCTTCCACAACCCCCAACACACCTTCACGCGGTTCTCCAGAGGGGTTTCCTCCTGCCCACCTCCCTTCTCCAGCCTGCCACAGAAGCTACTGTGCCCTATCCATCCTTCTGCCTTTCTCCTCCCCTCACTTGCTAGCACCCAATTCCCTTAGCTGTTACTTACCTTGACTGTTGGTGCCTTTGACTGCCTTCCCTCTGCTCTTACAGGAGACCTGTCTTGTGATGTCTGCAGACCATCTCCTCCTTCCCTGACACACACACTTCATCCAGCCCACTCTGGGCAGATGAGCACAAAACCCTGCCCCTGAATGGATGGAAATTTACTGGATAGCCAGTAATTGTCAGAGACTATTACCAGCCTCGGAGAGGGCAAAGAAATGCCCCCTACAAAATCAACGCATGGGAATGTAGCTCTTTGTGTTACAGACTGACAGACAGAAAGGTAGCAATTCTAATTGAAAATTAAAGCAAGAAGCATGATACTAGCAGAGTATATTTATTGTGTTAACGTACCATTTGTCTTCTGGGCAAGTTACTAAAGGTCATTTGTTCTTCATGGCAAGTGTTGAAAATAGTTTATGTTGTGGGTCTAACTTAAAGGAACAATGTCAAAACCCTCAGGCCCAAAATGACCTTTTTATGCCAACAGAGAGATCTAAATCTTTCACTGAGGATAGTGGTGATGTTTACATTTCACTCTCCTCGCTTCTCCTCTCTTTCTAAACTCTCTCTCTTCCCATGAAATTCCTTAAGACAGACAGAATGGGCTACAAAGTTAAAGCATCCACTCTACACCTCTGCCTCCTATCCCTATGTCAACCCATGTTGCCAGCCATCAAAAACCTGAAGCTTCCCGATGCGGTTCCCAAGTCTCCCTCTAACCCAGTGAATTTGAGAGACAGACAGAGAGAGAGAAAAGGGAGGGACAAACACCAAACCCACCCTTGCTCCCTGCAAGAAAAGGCACACACGCTGCCACGTGCGGGAGGAGGCAGGAGATGGTTGGTTCTCGCTTCCAAACCCCACAGCACCGACGCTGCCCTGCCCACCAAGCAGAGTGCCTCTTGGGGGTGCGCTTAGCTGCCGCTCTCCGAGGGCCCGGGTTGTAGCAGGGGGAAGCACCGGGGTTGCTACGGTACGCCCAAGGAAATCAGAAAATACATATGTGCACGCATATGTGCTAGGCACGCCGGGCGGCAGACAGATACGCAGATGGATGCGGGGGCAAGTTTAAGGCCTCGGAAGGGCTGCAGGCTAGCAAAACACCTGGAGTCTCACATGACAGTTTAAAGCACAGCCCACCTTTACTACTGCACAGATGCTATCCCGGAGGTGTTAGTTTCGGATTAATTTAGTGGCCTCGTCCTCATGCTTGGTGGTGTCAAATTATCGTCAAGTCTCTTTAGTCTGAGCATACGGTGAGCTCCTGTAGACACGGGACACAAGAAGACACCGAACGGCACATTAGGAAAAGAAACTATGATATACACATCACGGAATTTTAAACCCTTTCTCAATTCCAAGGAAAAAGTGCTGCTGCACTGTGCGAAACTGTCCTGGAAATGCTGAATATTCTACACTGTTGCACTCTATACTGTCCTTACCCAGAGAAGAGGGCAAATAGATTTTTTGTCTCCACAACTGTCACACCCACACTTCCAAACCGCGCCTGTTATTTAGGATATATCTCATATATATGGGATAAATGAGAGCTTAGGGAACACCGTATATTCGCTTAACCCATACCTCCTTCATGTATGGGAGTTCCATGCAGAGGACACAAGTTTTACAGGTTGAGTTCGAGGTGAACATCTCCAGGGAACTAATGCGGAAGGGGCTTAGCATAACCTTTGCGACAGGCGCTCAGCACTTCGCAGGATTTAAATGCAAAAGCCTCACAAAGGCACATCTCATTTTCCCGAATTCCCAGCTCCGGCTGCCATTTGTGACAGACTTCACACATTCATGTGCTGCCCTGTCACATTTGGGTGGCAAAAAAATGGCAAAGTATAGATGCCGTGACAAGTAGATGAGACATGTTTTTCCTCTTTAATGTTCTTAGGCTCAGATTTCTCTTCAACACATAGCAGAAGAGAAGAAAACCCTTGGGGCAGACAAAACAGTTCACGAGTTCAGTTACTTGGTAATTGTTAAAGTGTTTTCAAAAAATTAAAAATTAAAACTTTATGAAATATAAAACAAGCTTTTTTTTGAATTCTAAGTGTAAACTTTCAATACTGTGTTATTAAATACTAATAATATACATGCATATTTTTTAACTTTTTTTTTTTTTTTTTACACAGATCTTACACAATTTTAAGGCTCGTAAACTACATTAAAGAACTCTCTGGTTGCCTTGTTTCTTTTTCAGTTGTTTGAAAAGACTCTTCTTGTAAAGAAAAATAGATCAAGAATACAGACAAGATCATGGTCCATACCAAATTGGGTGTTTCAAGGACAAACTAGTTACCTGGGCATCTAATAGATTCCCTTAGAAGGCCGTAGTGGGAATCTGACTATTTAACACTAGCCATACACTTATAGTGTTATATGGATAAGGGTGGGGAGATGTAAGCAGAGTAACATACTCACATAGTAGTCATATATAGTTGTGAATCCTGTTTCAGTGCTGCATATAGAGGTGGCTATAAAACTTACCAGATTATTACTCAGTTCACAAATGCAAAATCTCTTATGACAGAGACAACAATCAGACTTGCAGGGTTCCTTTGGCGGGCTCACAAGCATATGAAATGTTGCCACTTAAAATACACATAAATAAATAAACATGCAATTAGATTAAGAAAAAAAAATCTGCCGTTTGTTTCCTTTTTGCAGTGTTAGTCTTAAAGTTTATTATTAAAAGCAAGTATCCACACGACAGGATTTAAGTCACCAGAGTGGCACTCGGGTGGCAGGCTTTGGCTCAGAGATGTCTTCAATGCAGCAGGCTTTCCTTTAATGGGCAAATTACAGACTTTAGTGGATTCTATCCTGTACAGCTGTAGTTAACGGCAAATATCTACTAGTAACTCTGGCCTTAATCAAGCATTAGGAATAAAGTTTTCTTTCATCTTCATCACCTGTGTCAGTATCAAAGCAGAAAGTACAAATCCGGTCCAAGAGCTTTAACTGGGTTATTTTGAACTGTGAGGTATTAAATATTCTAGCTGAAATCCCGACTCCTTTAAATTCTACAGCAAATATCCCATTGACTTCAAGAGTGCCAAGATTTTTACCACGGAGAACAGCATGGAATTCACTTTGCAAAGGTGAAGCTGGAGAGTCTGAATGGGCTCCCACTGAAGGCTGTGGAATGACTCCTATTCATGTCAGTGGGGTGGATCAGACTCCAAGCTCATCTTGGCAGCACCAGAAGCCATACCCTTACAGACAGGGAAAGAATTGCTGCAAATGCCAGACAGAATTAGGAAGTACAAGAACACCCAGTACTTTATACAGTGTTTTACAAGAAGTTCAAAGCTCTCAGCTGGCCCCAAAGTTAAACAAATTGCAATTAGATTAAAAATCAGTCATTTCAATGTATTAAAAAACCAGCTAAGTTTTTCCTGTAATGCTTAAAGTACGCAGAGCAGAATAACAATTTATTTAAATGTAAACGTAAAACTGTAAGAGCAAGAGAGAAAGAGAAGTAGTAAAGTGACAGAAAGAAAAACAGAAAGCAGAATGGGCTCAGCAAACATGCCTCATATTTAAAGAAACACAAAACAGCAAAATCTAATTTAGGGGAGAAACCACAGCTTTCAGCAATGGACAAAGATTTAATCTGTTTTTGGCTTCTACCTACCCAGTAGTGAATTGCACCATACTGACACATGAAAAACGGTCACAATTGGTCTAGAAAGCACAATACACTTTGGAAGTCACCATGAGTAACCTTCACAACACAGTATCAGGTGTCCAGCCTTGGCCTATTAGATTAATCCAAACCACAGAAAGAGCCACCAAGAATGTTTCACTCAGTATTCCCTTGCAGAGGTTTCTTTGGGTCAAGGTAGACACTTCTACTGTGTTAGTTTATGGGATCCACTCTTGTACTGGCAAGATCGTGTTCAAAACTATGACCCAGCAAGTGTCCACATGCTTGGAATTTGTTTATTGCCTTTTTATCCTACTCTCCACAGCGAGTTAATTGCTCTGAGACACCAAATGACCAAGAGCAATGGCTCCAGCACGCAGATGACACGAAGTTGACACCCAACTTCCCTGCACTTTTCGGAAATGTTTAAATCCAGACTGCCAGTTCAAAAGGTTTAACTAACAGCGTGTTAACTTCCAACCATGAAGCAGAACAGTTTCACCAAACTCGTAGCAGAGTGCCACCAACATGAGACTGCTGACTGCCAGCTCAGCAGATTTCAGAATCCGAGGGCAAAACCTCCATTAACTTGCATACAGTCAATTTGTTGTGAAACAGTCATCGTTTATTATTCATTTCAGCTATTGAAACTCCAAAAGGCAAACACGGATACCCACCTTGTCCAGCATGGAGCCAAAGGAAGCAAGGACTCCCAATCCAAAAACGATGGTCTGCCATGAAAAAGAACCTGCTCCCAGTGGCATTTCTGCCACGACTAAACACTAAAGACACTATCTTTGTAGCGAGTCAAATAATCCATAAATGAAACAAAAAAATATTCGAGAACGTAAGCAAGTATCAGCAGCCCAGAATAAGGAAAACCTGAACTAGCAGAACAAGTATCTTCCAATGGAGAATGAAGGTTATTTTTCATTAATATCACAGGTAGTTCAGTTTACATGTACAATTTCACCCTGTCCAGATGAAAGGAACTTGGAGGGGGAAAAGGCAAACAGGAGCTGAAAAGAGCAGACCGAAGGTGGCAGTGTAAAGGATGGCAAGGTTCTCTGGAGATCGGTGGAGCAACTGTGAGGCTGGCGACACCACTGGCCTGGCAGACATCAGCAGAACGCCCTCTCCCCACACGGAAACTATGAACAGGAGCTCTGCTTATCCGTGGAAGATGCTTCGGTCAAGCCCGCGCATGGGAGGAGACTGTCAGAAATCACGGCAAAGCAGTGCAGTACATTGGGCTGAGGGTAAACACCACGTGCTTGCAGGCAAAGGTTAACAAGAAGGTGAGAAGAAACATGCAGACAGCCATCTTTCTGCTTTATCCTTTTGCCAGCTTGCTACGTAGCTCTGCGCAACAGAGAATTACAAAGCTTCCTTCCAAACAAACGGGTTTTGAATCGCTTTCACCAAATCATGGCCACTGTTGTGATGAACTACTTGAGAAATGAGAGATATGTGGAAGGAGGATGGATGGAAGGAAGACAGGGACAAAACACTACGAATGCCAAGTCTATCATTTGTACTTATTAGGAAATTTACGATCTATATGGAGACCTAACATGTTTGTACAAAGAATACTTCTCTCCGAACATGCTGTACACAGCCAAGTAAACTATGTCAGCAGCCCATGGGCAGGGGAGAGCCAGGGGCCTGCTCCTTTCCTTTGCACTGAGCAGCAGCACAGCCAAGGAGCCTGCTCTGCACAAAGGAAATCCCGGGTGAAAGGAAATCCCACCTGACCTGAAGGCAGAGCAAAGGTGCAGGAAAAGGGAATCTTTCAGGGCTGGCAGTACTGGTGGGGACTAGATAGCCAGGCCTCAAGCCAACCTGGGCACGGCTGCAAGCAAGGAGGAAATGCGGTGGTGAATATAATCTAGAAGGGCCTGTTACTGTGTCCCCCCTTCTTGCTGGGAACTGAAGTTTCCAGTTTTGGAAGCGAGAACTGTGACCCCTCTCAAACGCTCTGAGAGCCTGCGACGTGGGAGGAACCTAGAACCCCAGGAGCCTGAGCGTATCATCCACCGAGCTGTGAGAACCAGACGAAAAGAAATAAACGAAGCAACAGTATCAAGCACCACAACATGCAAAGAAGTTTCCTCTGGTAGGCTTTAAGCAGCCGCCTTCCTGTAAAATGGACAATTTAGTACCCTGATCCCCCACGTCGTCATCATCAGTCCCTAGGGAAACCCAATGACCAGTTAAAGAAACAGCACGCAGTGATAACCAGAATGACACATGGGCAGCCAACGCTCCCAGCTGAGGACATTCAAGGACAAAGAAAATTGGAAAATGAAGTCCATAAAAGGAAGGCACACTGGTAACAAAGTCAACCAGAAAGAGCACAGAGGATATCTAGGGTTAAAGTGGAACCCGAAGAGTACACCGTTGGAGGTTAAAAAAGAAGACAAGATACAATGAACCAAAAGATACAATAAATTTAAACATTGAAAAAAAATCCAGGGAACAAAGCAATTTTCAAGGGAATGAGCTAGCCTAACACTTTGGATTTAGAATTTTGGCAAAAAAGAAAGGGTAAACTTTTTGTAAATTTGAAGTGTAAGCAAGATTTGGAGTTACAATTATTTAAAATTCCAACCTCTGAAGCTGGAAGAGTATCGTAGCCCAAGAGACCAAGTGCATTTTACATTCATTTTTCAGAACGCTGACACGTCAAGAGGCAAGGAAAGCTGCCCTCTCTCATCTGCTCAGTGCACTTCCCAAAAAACAAACGAGAAAAAGAAAAAAAAAAAGAGAGAGAAAGCACAAAACTCTCCCCCATGCCTAATGGACAGAGGAAACAGCAAGATGATTTGTTGCTTATTTGAGGTCCTACATATGCTGAGCTGCAACCTGGCAGACGTTGCACTTGTTGCTTTTATATTTGAGATTAACCACGAGCACGGCAGTGGTGAGACACGTAGCCTCTGAGGCAAAGGAGAGCTTTAGAATTCAATTCCATAGCAGCAGAGAGAAAGCACAAGCACTTTCCAATCAAACCCCTCCCACTGCAAACCAAGGAGACCAGAAACTGCTCAAAGTATGTCAGAACAAAACCGTACTGCTCTGCATAAAACTGCACAAGAGGATGGATCCAGGGTGTGGACTATTTCTTTGCCGAAAGAAAATGTCTACTCTGTCTTGAACGACTCTGGGAGCATGTTTCTTATGACCTCCACACTTACAGCACTGACTATAGTAAGACCTTGCCATCAGACAGTGCTAAGAAAAATAAAAATAATAAGCCAGTAAGAAATGCAGTAGAGAGGAAATAGATGTGAGTTGTACAGGCTCTCGCCATATCCACTTACCATAAACTATTTAGGCTGGAAGTAGAGCAAATCTACTGGCTACCTGAACATCTCAGCTGAGTATCTGCTGAACAGCCAGTGACATACCTGGAAGAGAGACTTGCCTGAAGGGTGTTCATTTTCAATTGTACTAGTTCATTCCACTCCCCTTAAATACAGGGAAGGGAGAAGGAAAGAGAAGGGCTGCTTTACATGAACACTCATTGTACAGAAATGGTTTTTTAGGTCAAAACCAGAAAGAAATGATGACAGGCTCCAGCATCAATACTCCTGTTACACATCTCTTCAAGCCATATAAATTTGAGTTTATCAGACCTGTTTTCAAAACACACTTTTGCCATAACTAATGAGAGCAGAATGTCTTTTTAACTAAGCGGGGTCAAAAGAGAAAATTCTAGGGTGATGCTACCAAAACAGTCGCAGCTGATCTAATTTTGCTGGCAGTGAAGTCAATGGAGATTTCAACACTGACTGCAGAGGCACCAGAATTCAATTAAAGGCAAGGACTTTTGACAGCCCTGCCTGAGGAGTCCTGCTGGAGTTTCAGGCAAGCTACTTGTATATTTAGGCATATGTATGCATTTAGTTATCCTGAGACTCTGTGACTCCAACACGAGGAACATTTAAAGTTTCACAGCAATTTATGCCTTTCCCCCTTCTAAGATCCATATGAATAGTTCTCTATCAGTGCATTGCATCTCTAAGTGGATAATGGAATTTATTTATCAGTTAGGGCAAATAGCTGGCTTCTCTGCTACTTAAAAATTCAGAATGGTCATTCTCAGGCAGTCACAAAGTGAATAAAGAATTTCCCATGCAGCTTACAGTGACATTTGGAGACTTTACATGTTCCTTATGCAAATAAAAATCCCAGCAAAGTTGGTGGAAGTTGTGTTGTAGGACTACAGAATGAGGTCTTTGTGTCCCCAGGTCCACAGCCTCCATAGACTGGTGCTAGCGGACAAACTTATACTAAGTGTTAGACTCTACACCAGCAGGAAGCCTAACCCACAACGATTAACTGTCTTTGCAGGGGTACGCAGTACATGCATAGTATAGTCTCCATCTCCACTGCCTATAACCAAAACCTTTGGGGTTTCTTGCTGCACTTGGGAGGAATTTCTACACAGCAGTCTCTTTATATGTGTTTTATTTGGACGGGGTAACTGGAAGGAGGTTTGCTTCTGACTATGGAGAACCATGAAACGTGCGAGCTTCCAGCAGCTACAATATCCTGCTTGTCTTTGCTAAAACCACAACCCCAGCTCCTCACTAAAGGGCCCTTTTATCAAAAGCATTGCAACCACATGAGTTGTCAGCAGTCACGCTCTTCTCTGGCGTACTTTCTATCAGTCCAGGAGAAGCAGGAGCTTGACTGGCAGGTCAAATATGGGTTGTGGCATTTTACAGTGTAGTCTATCCCTGCCTTGTGTATGCTGCTATTGTTCAGACCTTCTACCTCCTCATGGTCTTGGAAACTAACAGAGAGATGCTCTCTGAAACACAAACGTCATGTGTCCTGCGTGGTGAACTATGTGGTCAGGCATGGCCAAAAGATGTGTGAGATTCTGTAGGGATGGAGACCTTGAGATTATCATCTGGTTGGTTGTGGTAAGTGCCAGTTTGGGTGAGCTATGAAGCAGATACAATCATTAAAGCTTTCTTCGGCGGAACACTATAGTTGGTGCTTTTACTCTTCTGCTTGTCTTCTGTGGTGTGTTGGAAAGCATTTTCTGATGCTTGTCGTAGACTAGATGTGATTTGAACCATGATCTTAAAGTTGCTCCTTCTCTTCATGCTCTATAAGCTAAAAAGGGATAATCAGATTTGATGTTACTTGTTTGTAGGACTCGATGAGGAAGAACAAATCCTGAAGAGGCCTTTGAGCCTCTGAGAGGCTCAAACTCATGCCAGAGGCCATTGGTAGGTGATCTAGTTGTGAATTAGGGTTTGGGCAACTTTAAGGAACACTGGGAAAAAGGGGGAGGATAGGGAGGCCTATTGTTAAGTTTTTGTGGCTCACCAAAACTATAGTGTTACAATCACACCAGCAATTTGGAACAGCAACATGGAAACACCATATTATTTGTCTCCTCTCCTTCGAAGGCAGCATTCAGGTAATCCTCAACTGCCAGTGTCCCATGGATGGCTGGGACTAAGTTAAAGGATCTGAATGGACACATGACTGGTGCTCATAGCTGCTGCAGCAGCTGTGCCCCAGCACAGTAGCTCTGCTCGCTTGGCACGTGAGAAAATTACCTAATTCATTACAGCAAAATCGTGGCAGCTTCCACCATCTGTAGTACAGCTTATTGGCAATGTCTCTCATAGATGGAGATCCCCAAAAGCAATTACTGAGACTAGAACAGAGAGGGAAATACTGGTGGTAATGGATGCAAAGTAAGGTTCCCTCGGGCATTTCCTCAGGTACGAAATGGTAAATGTCACTGGATTTCACACGTCTGCTGTTGCTCCAGTAACAGTCCTAATTTCTCTAGGGCTCCGAAGATGCCTATATCAAAGGCGCAAACATATATGTGCCTATATATAACTTATATATATGCCATATATATATTCAAATATACCTACGACAGCTCCCCTTAATCCCTGCTGGGACCTACTACAGCTCCTTCTAATCCCTCACTCTAATCCTAATCCCAATCCCTTGCTGTAATCCCTCATCCTAATCCCTCACTTGATAACGTTAATTTAGATAGTGTGATTTGAGACTCTACCACATCTGCTTACTCTGCCAGCGTGGTTCTTTCTCTGCACTACGGTACCTGGCTTTCCAGCAACCCCCTCAGCCAGGCCCACCACGTGCCAGCTATGGAAACAGCTCTGCTCCCGCCTGCTGCTACATCATGAATGACGGAGCTGAGTGCCCTACCTAAGAGCAGGGGGGGAGATGGAAAAAAAAAAAAAATGCCAGGGCAGAGCCTTTCCTACTTATTCTGACAGTCTGGGGTGATGTTTAAAGATGCAAAACCTGTAGATGGAAATCAGAATCAAGCTAAATTCTTCACTGCCTATCTCCAGAAGCCATGCAGTTTCTGTTGTCTCTTTCATTCCTTTAGCAGTCTAAAAAGTCTAACAGAAGCACAGGTTACACTACAATGCTGCTATCTGGCAGCCAAATGGGAAGCCTAAGCATTCTGCAGGGTTTTTTGTTTGTTTTTGCAAACAAAAACCTGGAAAAAGTGTGGACAACCACATTTTTGGCCTGTTTGGTGCCTAACCTGCAATGCTTCACAACCCTAAGCAACCTGATTTAGCTTTAAAGTAGGATCCAACTTCAAAGGTGGTCTTGCTTTCAGTGCAGGGCTGAACCACATGCCCTCCATGCTATGTGCATCAAAAAAAAAGGATTATTAAGACCACACAGCAGAGTGAACTGTACATTTTAAGGTAGGCTAATGGAGGATTAATGATTGAAATTCTAAGTTTGTGCTTTGCTATTTTATTTGCAGCAAAGAAGCTATTTCAAAAAGAGGTGTCATCAGAGAGACCTTTTACATTTGCAGATATGTTACAGATATGTAACAGAGCAAGGATGGCCGCAGATCACAAGTCAGCTTCACATCTCATTAAGGCCATTTACTTTCCCTGGGAAATAAAAAAGAATAAGCTTGATGAATAAGCATATTGAACAACAGCTTTTACCAACACCATCAGACATAGAGCACTGGAAGAATAAAAATTGATTTAAAAATACGCACAGTTCCAAAATGGAGCAGTTTCTCATCTCCTCCCTCCCATTACCAGTGCTTAACAGTGTGAGTTTGGTTTCCAGTATAAAAAGAGAATAGCAAAACCCCTTCAAAAAACACAGCCAGGTTTCCAGTTCCCTGAGTTTATATCCACCTTGATGAGTGGACTACAAACCCAAGCAAACCAAGTTGTGAATTACCTGTAGCAGACTAGACACAAACTGAGCAAAAAGATCCAAACATGGAAAACCTGAGGTGTCTGTGGCACACAGAGCGGGCACACAGAACCAGAGGAGAGCACGAAGCGGAAGGTGCTTAGAGGAAAGAGAGCAATACATGAGCATGGATACAAGAGAAACTCACCCACCCAACAACACCAATCCAAGCTTTTGGGGGAGAGTTTTTCCCGCCCTGGCCTAACATGATTTTTCCTTCAAAAATCCGATCCCTAATATTGCTTCCTTTGGAGAAATGCCGGAGAATTTTAATTATCTGCCATCACCCTTTGGTAAATAAAGTACCTGCTAAATAATAATCGCCCTGAACATGCGGTGCTTTTCAGGCAACTTATTTCCTCCAACTGTCCTCACAAACGGGGCCATTTGTCCAAGGGCCATGTAAACCACTGAGCTATCCCGAATACACCGCTGCTGACCATAAAGCAACGCGCACTTCTGTGAGGGCAGGAGAGAAACTGAAGAGGCGTCTGCTCCAACAGCTCTGCCTCGGCCCTTCTCCCACCTCCTCACCACCCCCACCACGCTCCGCAGCAGGGACACACATGAAGTCCCTCTGAGATGAAGCAAAGGAGCAGCAAGGAGCAGGCTGCAGCCCTGCCAGTCCCCGCGGTTTTACCAGCCAAGGGACCCTGCCCATCCCTTGCCCAGGAGCCTCGCGCTTGTTGCTTGCGCCAGGGCCCACGGCTGCACGGGGCAGGGCCAGGACTCTCCTTCCAAGACCGAAGGGTGCGGGACATGGCAGGAAAGGAGGCGGATGCTTTTTTTCTCCTCTAGATACTATATTCTGAGGAAGGTAACACTTTTCCTTCAAGCTGAAGTTGACAAAGCCCGATAGGTTCTTTGTCACTATTAGGCTTTAGGTGAAAGGGAAGTGTTTTTCCCCTCCGACTCAGGCCCTTGGCACAGTGCTGTCACTTACGTGGCGCCAGGTGAAGGCAAATCAGCATGTTCTGTGGGGTGCTTTTCAAGAGATAAAGCTTCTTTTCTTTTTTTAAACCAAAAAGTTTCATTGTGAAGTGCAAAGTACCAAAAACCTTACCAAACCTAAGATACTCACAGTGGTATTAAATATTTTAACCTATTGCCAGCTTACTACAGAAAGATTTTACCCTTTAACTAATTTATCCTCCCGTTTGATGGTTACCTGCCCTGGTGCAGCGAGCAAGAAAGCCGAGTTTCCCCACGCTGCTTGTCTTCCTAAACCAAAGCACCTCAGGCTCTGCCTTAACTCCTCGGCAGTTTTAAGTGAAAAGGATGCAGGAAGCTGTTCCAACACCCTCAGAAGTCCACAGCCAAGGAGGAGGAATATGAGCCTCATCACTTTGAGGTTTTAGCACCAGCGTTTTCAGAATGGCTTTCGTTTTAATTAGGCATTTTGGTTTAAATCCTACTTTCTGACTGATGAATTTTTCAATTAATGCAACTCATTTTCAGCTTGGTATTTTGCCTAGTTCCCTTCAAATTGAAGCAATTATAGAAAAAATTAAGTGCTCCAATAATTTTAAACCTCCCTACACTCGGCAATATTATCAGTGTACTTCACAGGTTTTTTTTGGTTTTGTTTCTGTTTTTGAGGTGCAAGCTCTTCAGAAGTGCTTACTGCTCGAGCTTGTGTATGAGCTGATTGGAAATTGTCAGACCATTTAAAATCTTCAGGAGAGCTTTGGCTTTCCAGCACTGAAAGAACTGCAAATGCTGTGACAAATTCAGCCGATGCTATGACAGGGCATAGTCCAAACAAAAGAAAACACCGCCAGTGTTTTCAAACAAAGACAATCTCAGGGGCTATATATAAAATAGCCACAAAACTAACCCGACTACCAAGAGGCGAGCTCTTTCTTTTCGGATCAAAAGCCAGAGAACTGAAGGCAAAGTTCTAGCGGGCACGTGTGGACCACTGCAAAGCCTCCCCAGCTTCCATGCCCTTACGACAGCAGCAGTCAAGGTCTTCCCCTTGCAAAACAATTTGCATGACATGCGTTTTTCCCCTTCTCTCGAGAGTTCCTACACAGCATTAGATTTACATCTCTAAAGCAATTTTCTCATCCCACAGATGTAAATAGTATTTTAGAGAGTCCTATTTTATAAGTCTGCTGCATTTACTCATAATTTCAGGACTATTTTAAGGTTTTCCTAGTAGATAGTAAAGTGATAAACCTCCCCAGGTATATGTTATTATCTCTTTCTAGCAGAGGAAGAAACTGATGCACAGGAAAAGTCTGTTTTGGACAATATTGCTTAAAAAATTACACTCAAACAAATATACACAACACAAATCAAATCAAATGTGTGGGTTTAGCACAAGATTTCTTCCCATATGTTACACTGCATTTATAATTTCAACAAATAGTGTAGTATGATCATATGTAGCTGCTTAACAATACTTTTACTGTATCCTCTAAATTATCTGTACTAAAAGTACCCCCTCCAAAAAAACTTTTAAACCATGCAAAGAAAAAAACAATCAAACAAAAAAACTTCAATGAGCAAAGAATCCTGTCATTTTGAACATTTAATATTCCCATTTAAAGAGGGGGGGGGAAGCAACACAGGTTATCTTTTCCTCCTGTTAAACACCACAAGAGCAGTCTGTAGGCTCAAGGGTAAGTTTCTGAAAAACACGTTCTTTCTGCATTCTACTCTGAACACGTGAACTTACAAGGGGCACTAAGCTTCAGGGCGACAGCAAAAACAGGATGGCAAAGGGCCCAATTCTTCTCTTCTCTCTTTTACAGCGAGGTAGATCGGGAGCTCGTCAGTGCAACTGGTCCAACTTTCTTGTGTCGTAGAGTGGACTTTTTTGATGATGTCCTCTAGGGAGGGATGCTACTCAGAGTAGTAGAGTCAGAGTAAAATCCAGTCAAATCTGAAACCTAACAGCAGTCCTAAGCCCTGCAGCTGCCCCCAAAGTCTCCCTGACAATTTTGCAGTTTCACAATCACAACTTGTCTTTCCTAAGCGTTATTTTCTCCTCCCTGCTCTGTGCAAGACCGCCAAAACACCAGGGAAAACGATGAAACTGACGGTACGCTAGGGACAGGATTTCAAAAAAAGCAGCGAGCGTCAGTCTCATTCTGCTCCCACTGACGTCAGCTATAAAATTCCCATTGCCTTCCTGGAAGCCAAGAGAGGCCACTGCTGACTGCTTTAGAAAATAACAACTCAAGAGCAGGCAAACGCACGTAGACAGCAGCCAGGGTGGGACTGCAACTGTGCACCTCTGACCCAGCGCTACATGAGAGAAGAGCTCCACAAGACCGAATGGAGAGGTCAAGCCCCTTTTTAGGGGGCTTTTGGGCACTGGAAACTCCACAGCAATAATTATTGCTATTCCCCAGGACTGTCCTAGGGACAGCACGTGGGACCATGAAAAATCACAGGCCATGAGCTTTGCAGCATGGGTATGGATAGTCTAATGAGGAGGGTCAGTCCTAACCACAACAGCCCAGGAAAGTCAGCCTAAGAGGCAGGCTTCTCTGTCTGGTATGACCCACACTGAAGTACACAGAGTTGAGTATGGAAGAAGCTATACTCTTGATTTGCAAACAAAGGAAAAAAAATCCTCCCCATATATACAAAAAAAGTGATCCAAGTAGGTTCTGAGTATTTTAACGTATATATTAGACAAGGCTTTCTAATCTATCTCTCCATCTCTTCCTTATCCCCAAAGCCGACAACTCTACAACTGAAGCCATTCTGAAAGTTTTTCCCTAGTCTTCCTGTCTTCTTGCTGAGTCCTCACCTACATTAAACACATTGTGCAGGGTCATAGCAGAGTTTTAACAGGCTAACAACAGCAATGCACGGTGAGATGCAGATGTACCCTGTCAAGTTGGGAAACAGCATTTTAAGAAGGAAGAAAAAGAGGGTTAACAGTATAAATTGCCACACTCATGACATGATTGAATCCCACTACGAAGAGGGTCAGGGATCAAACGCAAGAACTTCAAACAGGAACAGTGTAGAGAGAAATAAATCTGGAGTCTGGATCCCAAGAACCACAGAGCTCTCTTGTCTGCATTTCTAGCTAGGACTATGAAATTGCTCAGTAACATACACTATAACCTCAAGGAAAAACAAAACAAAGAAAAACCTACCGAGACCTTTAGGAATAAAGAGCTCTACCCCAAGGCACAAGATTTTATTGATAATATTAACATGAATTCACTTATACTATTTAAACTCTACACTTGCTTTTATAAGACTTTTGTCATTTCTTTCGCTCCAGGGATACAATTTCCTTGGGACAAAACGGCCAGGACATGCTCCATTTTGCAGGTTCTTTTCAGGATAATTAACAGTGAGTATCTAAGTCATCTCTAACAGTATCTGAATAGGTTCTGGATACAGGACTTTTAATTTACTTTTACAAAACTTACTTACATGAAACAGTTCTGTGTTCTTCAGCTCACAAGTACATACTGGCAAGAAAAGGCACAAATTCTTATTAAAGAAGAGAGATTCCACTGAAGTTGAGCGTTTGTGGATGATGATACAGACAGAGCTACAACTACTGTCATGTGCCTATCTCTGTTATTAGTTAACTGCTCAGAGCATCTTTAATGTTGCCCTGCATTTTCTCACAGGTTCTGTCTTCAAAAGCCCACTCAGAAAAGAAATCTGTACAATAAAAATAAAGATAGGAAAATTTTCGGTAAAACAAAGCAGTAACTTTCATGCATGTCATTTTTTCCCCCATATAGGTGGCCACAATAAACTTAGTTTACTCACTAGATTGATGAGTTCCTAAACAAACCAAGGGCTAAAAAAAAATAATTACTCTAAGTATTTATGCAATACATTTCCACCTTTCTCTCTTGCTACCTCTCCCCGCTTAAAAACAGGTAAGAATCTGCTCAAAACATCACACATTATTTACATGCAGTATTATTTTACGGTATTTTTCAAGGTGCTAATTGAAAGTTTTAATGATTGTTAATCAGCTGTCATTTTCATTGGCAATCTCTGCTCTGCCAGCTTGGACACCTCTATATTTTTTTCAATTCTTCAATTCTTTTAAATTGTTTTTCTTTTTCAAGCTAATACTAGCACTAATGTCTAGGAAAGGAGCCAGCTGCAATTGATTGCAGTTTCTTTACTACAGTTAATCCCCAGTCTTGGTCATCGCCGTACTTCAGCACTAGTTCTGAAACATCTGCATGAATTCAGGGCTTACAGGAGATGCTGGCAACACCCCTGAAGACAGAAATATTACACAGCAGGGAAGGTGGAGCACCCGTAACACGTGCCTAGGCCTTCCAGCACGCCGTCCCACTTTCTGTCCCTTGCTTTCCTTCCGACTGGCTGCATGAACAGGCCATGGATGCGAACTCTGGCCATGGCGCTTCAGTTCTGTTCTTTGTAAGCCATGTGGAGATCTGAGCCTGGAGAAGCTGGACGGAGGAAGCACAAGCATGCAAGTTATGAGTTCTATTTTTGACCGAGCTGCAAGAATTCTGTGTGAACCAAGTCAGCCCCAGCACATATGGCATACATTTAAAATGGACATACCTCCCAGCTTCCCCAGTCTTCGACCCTTTTCATCAGGGCTCTAATCCTTTCTACAATAAAGCGGGCTGATCTTCAAAACAAGACCGCAACCCTCTTTATCTCGTATATTTTAATCAACAGTAAAGTAATACTAACATTTACCATTAAGATTTAGCATTAAAATAACACACACATGAGTAAATATAACTCTAAACTCTTGCCTTTCTTTTTCTTCCATCGCTACAAAATGGCTTGAACACTAAGGCACCTCAGGAAGATCAGAGCAGCACCACTGCAGCCAAACCCTCAGAAGGGGGAAATGGAGAAAAGGGCATCCAGGGTTCTAAACTCAGAAACAAACAACAAGGCAGGCTGCTGTAGGTCACGTCTTGCTAATCGGGCTGAAGCCGAGAAGCACCGGAGGTGAGGGAACGGCCTGGCTACTACGAGCTCCACCATGACTTCAAGCTTTACTTGTAACCACTGGGGAAGGAGGAATGAGCCTTTTGGTGATGTTATTCCTAGGAGACACCTGCAGACATGCAGCAGGCCATAAACAACAGCCCTGCCGAATCAGTCAAAGCTTCAAGCTATGTCCAGTGCAGACATTTGTGCACTACTGCATCCCTCCTTCACAAAACCTCAGGAAAAGGCTGGCTCTGAAAAGTCCACCTAAGCAGAAAGAACAACCTGATGGTGTCATCTTTGCTAAATCTTTGCTCGTGAAGCACAAGGGCAAAAATCTTGTAAATGAGAGGAACGAACAATCTGCAAGTCTCTGTGACCATTTGCTACATTTGATCCATAACCACTTTGTGACTCCATTTAATCAGGTATAAAATAGAAGTTCCTGTGTTGCAAATAGCTGTGGGGTTTTTTTGTTGTGGTCTCAGAATGCTTGTCACCTTATGCTTTTAAAGCCTCAGCTCACGTGATCATATGAAAATTTCACTTTTTAAAAGTGGGTTGTTTTATCACTGCAAAGTTAGGATGCTAACCAATAAATACTTAAAGCTAAGGCAAACAGAAGAAATCAGAGTTTATTAATTTTAAAAATTCCTATTGTATGAGGGTTCTGACTTTTACAGTTATTATTATAGAAGGACAGAAAAAACTATGCATGCCACTTTGCATAAAGGAGCAACAACATCAAGACAAGGAGCACAGTACCGACCTCAGCTAGCTGGAATGTCTGGGTCTCCAGTTGACACCCCAAGTCCAGAAGAACAAACACATTTCCCTCTGGGAAATGGGCTAGCAAATCGGTAGCTAATCCAGCAAAAACAATTTAAACTGTATCAATTCAAATCATTCCTTACATAACGTAATTATTACTATTACTACATGAGGAGTCATGAATTGAAACATGATATAGAGGTACTTTGCTATGCAAGGTAGTATCACAGAGGCACGGAGATTAGCACAGGAAACAAAAACTCTATTTCTCTCACCATCCCTTGTGAGTCCAGCTAATGTATAGCACTCATTTTCTATGTACCCTAGTTCCTATTTAAGCAGCTGTTCATTGAAGAAAGTCTGTTAAAAATAATTTAGAAAAATAAAGCTACCTATCGCAAATATTAAATAAAACTGTTAGGAGTTTTCTAGGAATTTCACAGAACAGTAGGAAGCAAGTTCTTTATTTTCCACACCATAAGCCTAATGATACTAACAAAAACATGCTCACTGCACTTCTGCACATCTTACACCATGAATTTGGGTTGCTCAGGAGCTGAACGCAAGTAGCAGAATTTCAGGCTGCTCTGGAGGAAGAGGAGTCAGGGGCACGGCCCCGCGATCTGAACTGGGATGTACTCACTCCAAGGCACGCAGCAGTGCCCAAACTAACCATCCGTGATTCATGTATTAGCCTGGGCTCTGGGCTGAAGCTTCCAGGCTAGGGCAGGGAGGCAGGACTGCGAGAGAGAAAGGTCAGGCAGAGAAGGAGCCCTAAAAAAGAGAACTAGGAGGAAACAAGCAATGACAGCTGAGGATTCAAGGGAGATAATAAGGAGAACTGTTTGGTTTTTCAACTTATTTCATACAAGCCCTTTGCTTCCTGACCATACTTCTCCAAACATTCACCTACATTAAACCTATGATAGAGGGGAAAAAAAATCATTTCAATCATCTTCTATATTGAGATTTATTTTAAGAATTTTGACAAACTTTTGGTTTTCATCAGGTGCAGTAACATTTTTACAAAGTTTTACACAAAATCACTTAATAATTTTTGTTAACCTTCAGCATTGTGGACATTTAGGCATAAAAACCTACTCTTTTGCCCACCGCAAGCTAAGCTACTGAAGCACGGACATCAGCAATACCATACGGCCCTTTGCATTAGAAGGGGGGAAGGTCTGCAGATCCTTCCAGCACTTCTCTAAAGGAAAAAAAAAAAAAGGGATTTGATGTCTTGAATTCTCTAAGTCCTTCTAAAGACACATAAGGGCTGCTTCCCTGAAAAAACACATCTGCAAAAGATGCCACAAGATCCCTGACTTTGCCCTAGGTTTGAGAACTGGCCTTCTTCCTTAGGAACAGCCAATAAAGTTGGGTAAAACTATTCTCACTGCTATTTCCCTGTGTTCTTTTTTTTTTTCCCTCTCTCTCTCTTGTTTTCTAATCAATTCTTTCCCAACCAGGAAGAAACTAGAGAGGAAAAAAATCTTTTAATAGATTCTGCACAGAGAAGATAATTCTCGTACCTCCCTGACTTCACTCTACTGCAATTTGGACCCCAAAGAAGTCTAGTTTTCTCAGAACAGCCTTTCTGCAAGTTTTGTTCTCTAGCCGCAGTGACAAGAGTCTAAAGGCACCAATATAAATGGTACTGGAGTGGATTTTAAGGGGTGCTATTTCTCCTTTTTCCGTGCCACAGATGGGGAAACTAAGGCAGAGATATGTGAAAGAAGTTGCCTGGGCCATTCAGCGGACCAGTGGCAATGCCGATCCCCGGGATGCAATGGCAGCTGAGGGAGAGAGAAAAGAGAAGAGCTGCAACACTTCAGATGACAGGAAGAGAATTAATTTTCTGATGTGGTGTTTTGTTGACTCTTTTGTCTTGTCATGTACAGCAGAAATAATGTTCATAGGATTAGAGTAAACGCACAGCAAACGGCTCTTATGATTATTAAACATCTCAGCTTCAATTTGATGTTTCATCACCTGCCAACCTCCCGCATCAAAAATGATTTTTATACACATTTGAAACAAAAAGATTGCAAAATATCAAACCAGAATTTTTTTAAAAGAACTTAAACACATTAGAAAAGTACATTTAGGATGACACTGAAGCTAAAAAGAGAGAAAAAAAATGTCCATTGCCGATACACAATAATTAATTTTCATCAAGGTCCTTATTACACATTAGTTTTTATGGAGTGACAAAATACGACTGCATGCTATTGTTTAAACACATTTACTGCATATTCCATAACAGTAACGGCTGGAAATATGTGTAAAGAACAATACAAAAAACACATTAAATGCATTCTATATTACGGATCCATAATACAGAATGCAAATGATTCTGACTAAGCATTCACAGGAGACAGTCTTTAGGGTGCATGCTGTGAATGTATATTATGAATAATGCATAAAACTTGGCTAAATCTTAATGAGTCCATTGACATCCTATGGGGTCCACAGGAGCCTCAGATCCCAAAGCATGTCAGTGGCATATTACTCTCCTCCCCGCTTCATTTAAAAACAATACTTTGTTAAAACAAAGGAAATTAAAACATAAAAGAAAAAAAAACCAACCTCCGCTCTGATTTAACTCCCATATGATGGCAAATTCAGAGACAGCCTGCAACTCTGACATCCTTCATCTTGTCGTGCCTAGATGTTCCACACTGAACCAATGACATTTGACATATGACATTTCTGTAACGTTACATCAGGTTTGAGACACGATTTACTTCTCTTTCCCCAAACTATTTACTACAGAGAGGCTTCACTGAACACACTGAACGAGGATCAGGGGACAAGCCTCTCTATTATATTTGGTCTCTGCCCATCTCTCTTCTTTCCTAATCCCCTCTAAGTGCAAGAATTAATGTGAAAGGAGACCACAGCACACATGAGGAGAGAAAAAAAAGCGTACAGTTTACTAGTTTGCAAGAGCTACTCCCAAAGAAATACTTATCTAAAGGATAACGGGCCATGGGTACAATCAAACAATCAAATCATGTAGATGAAGAATCTGATCAAACAGAAGCACGTGGTATTCACAGCTTATGTGTAGAGAAAGATGGTAAAGACAAATTTCCAGCTCTTGAGTGACACTGAAAGGTTGTACTGTTCTGTCTGAGTGTACAAGTACACCATATTCACTAGGGAAAAAGAGTGTCAGCATTAAGCCCCGACTTCACTTAGAAGTGTGAAGATAGTTTTTGGGTGTCATGCTTTTGGAAATAAATTGTTAGATTTTGCCTATAGTATAAATATGAGAAAAGTAACATATTACGCTCCTGTTTATCTAGGGCTGTAAGTCTCCAAAACTGTCCAAATGGTAATTCATTAGCTCTTGCAAAACCCATGATGATCAGGCTGTATAACCACCTTTAAACACATGGGAACTGAGGATCGAAAGATGGAGCGACTTGCCCCAGACACCAGAGCACTCCGGTGTCAGCAGAGGGCTTGGAGCTCCCGCCTCCACACTCGTCACCAGGTGCTCGGTGCTCCAGTACAGGTGGCTAGTGCCCCAATGCACGAGGACCACGTGTGTGCCCGGTCGTGTGGTTGAGGGTCAAGCTCAATACGAGCCCGCATGGGCAGTGCTGATATCAACCTCTCATCCCCTTCTCTGCCTTCCGCAGCCCCGCACACGTGGGTGTGCGCACGCCTGTGTGTGCACACCCAAACACTTCCAACAGGGATGGTGCAGTGCCTGGCCAGCCAGCCCACCAAGGCAGCATCCAGAATTGTCTCACAGGCCTATAGATATAGATATAGATATAGATATAGATATGCTATATATGCATCGCTATGGGTTCACAGAGCAGGGAAACCCTTCTGACCCTGTCCATACCTCAGCCCCTGAACTTGATAAACTGAAATAACAAGGATGGCTGGGAACTCTTTCCCTCCTGACACTGGACAAGGAAGACAGTTCCCCAGGAGGAGCTGCTCCTCCTGAGAAGGGGAAGGTGGAGGGGTGTTTGTGACCCATGGGTCGAACAGCAAAACTGCTCCTCGACCCTGCAGGGAAACTCCATGGGCAGAAGGCACAGGGCAGCTTGGGGAGAGTTCTGCCATGTAACAAAAATTTTCTCAGAAAAGGCAGGAAAAAATACCAGTTGCCAGGAAATTCTGAAAGACAAGCACTTCTTTGGTTTCGTTACAATCTTTCTTCTCCTCCCACATGTGTTTCCAGCAAAAAAAAAAAAAAAAAATCAATATCAGAGAGGAAAAAAATGTACTTGGGTGTTCAGTAAGCATTGCTGATTTTCAGAGGGTTCTGTTCTTAAATTCCAGTTTTTGTTTTCCATATTTCTACTTCTCATAGGGAATTTTGTGTGTGCGTGTTAAAGAGAGAGAATATTCAACATTCTGGATGAAAGTAATGGATGAAGACACTTTAGCTGGGTCTACAGATAAACCTGGGATGCAATGTACATGGATAAAGCACAGGCACTTGTATATCAATCTTCAAACGGACTTGCCTTTACTTAGGAATACATGCACATCATCTCATTTTGCTGCATTAGGATAGTCTTTGCCTTTAACGGCACGTGCCATTTTAAGTGTCCAAGTGAGGACACTTAACTTCCCCAAATCTAATCTGATCTAAACCTAAATCCTTCTCTTTCCCCCTGGCATTGGTTAAACTTGCCCCTTATACGAAGGCACAGATCTTTACAGAGAGATAAACAGTGAGAGGGAGATACCCTAGAAGGGAGCAAAAGTCAGGCTTTCCCAGGAAAAGCACTGCCAAACTGCTTCACCTTTGCAGCCCGTCCTGCTAGAGAGAGCGGCAGTCGCTGCCTTGGCTCCTCACCCCTCCCAGGCACCCGGAGAATATCAGGGAACGGAGGCTCTCGGTAGCACTTTCCTTCTCAGCAGGAAGCTCAAGTGTTTGTGATATCCATTTTGATACAAAACCTAAATTAGGCCTCTGGAAATAGGTAATGCATAAAAAGAAGCATTTTTGTGCCACAAGATTATTATTATAGGTTACTGTTAACCCTTGGGAGATGGAGGTGAGTCCTGCAGCTCCCCACTGGGTTGAATATTTCCTGAGAAATCGCAGGCGCTGGCTAAGCAGATATTTCAGGTGTGCTTCGTGATAAAGAGAACAATCCCGTTGACCCGTCGTCTTCTGATAGCTAGTGTAAGGGTAAAAGCATTGCCAGTTAAACAAAAAGGACCAGCACAGCCCACGCGTGCTGCAACCCTCTCGGGCTAGGGTAAGATTTTAGCGGGTCTGGATACAAAGAAAACTGCAGCATTGCTAGCATCAACCTCAAGCAGAAAATCAGCAGTATGCCTGAGAGTCACCCAAACAACAAAGTTCTCTCCAAAATTCTCCTCTATTGCAAATTTTATGCTGGGTCTTTCTGTAGCACAGCCAAGTATTTTTTTCTAAGTGATAAAAACCCTGAAATCTACAAACAAGCTGCAGTTTGCAAGTTATCTATGAGCGTGAGTGAAGGCATCAGGGCTGGAAGTCTGACTGGTTTATCTCGACTTCATGATTTTGAAGCACCGTTACACAAATCACACAAACTTTTTTTGCAGAACTGTCTTCATCCCTTAAGAGAGAGGAGCAGCTCCATAATCCAGACCCAGCAGCCCGCGCTACCTGGCACCGAGGCGACGCCGCCTCCTGTCGCGACGCACGGCGGCCCGGCATTGCTCATTGCTTCACTTTCTTCCTTAGCAAGAGGAACCATGCCGCAAATCCAATCTGTTACCTGCCTACACAACTCAAGCTCAGCTTAAACTAAGCACATCTTTTTCCTTCAAATATGCCGACGTGAAAGGGCTAAAAACTGTGTTGCTCAACGCAAAAGCAGCTGCACGACAACAACTTTGCCCTAAATTTAAGTAAGTATTTAATACAGAATGGTGGTGGCTTGTAAGGTCTGAGAAGAATGAAACCTCACCATAACCAGGGAAACGAAACGGATCTCAGAGCCTCACCCATCCTCACGTTTAAATCCTCACGTATTGGATACGTGTGGGAGAATGAAGGAGAGGCATTGCAGTAACCCCTCACACTGTACAGTGAGACTGAGATTCTCCTGACAAATTTCAACCTTTATAACACTGTCACTCAAGGAGCCACTTGCTAAACAGCCACTGCAGAGAAACCCAGGAGCCTCATGGAAGTGGTATCAGTCCGCAGATATAGCACTGACAACCTATACATACATATATAAATACATATATATGTATATGTGAACCTATGTGGGCAACCACTGCCATGAACATGCTCGCATCGACAGCGCAGTCAGCACGAGCTACAACTCACTAGCAGGGACGGGGCGTTTTCGCACTGGCCTGGAGATTTGCCTACTGTCATCAAGAGGAACAGAGAAGAGAACAGAAGCCCCAACTGCTACTTCTCAGCCCTTGACCAGCAGCTTTGGCACTGCTTTTCCTAGACAGCCCTCCTTGCTTTTAGCTGTTCTGACATCTGCGCGTTGCATTTGCTGTGTTGTGCAAGCACGAGCATTTCCTAAGAGATAAACAGAGATCACCAGGCTCCCAAAGCCCCACACAAACAGAATCCATACGCGAGTCCCCCTAGGTAGCTCAGTCAGGAACTCTGTAAGATATGAAGGGAGAAAGGAGGAAATCATTCTCATAAAGGAAAGGGAAGGAAAAATCTCCTTCACTCTCAGAAGTATTTGTTTTTTAAACCAGCTATTTGAATTGCTCAAGCATATAGACAGACCCATTTCTTCAGCAATGGAAAAGCAATACAAGCGTTTTGTCATTTGATCCCCCAAAACATTTTGTAATTTCATGTGAGCAGGCTCCTCACTGGGCTCTTTGACAAAAGTTTGCCCGCATGCCTTTCAAAGCACGTACCTGATTCCGCCTTTGTCTGCTCAGCTCCTTTCGCAGCTGCATTCCCACGAAAACGTTTCTAGACCCACTTCCCCCGGCCGTTTCTATAGGTTGCTCAGAAGCGGATTCCTTGCTGCTTTTCTGTGGTTACATTTCTTCCTGAATTGATGCTTCTTTTTATTTATTCTGAAGTTTCCAATGTAAAACAAACAGGAATACCACCTTTCTAAAATTACTACTATCCCACCGTCCTCCGATGTAACATTAACAAGAGGCAATATGCTCTAACCCTATGAAGCATATACTGCCCTAAATTACATTGCAGTTGCTGCCCTGAGCTCACACGTTTTTGAATAGGAAGGCTCCCAGGGATCTCTCTCTCTCCGCTCTAACTGCATTTACGGCTTTAAAATATTTTTAACCCAGACACTGAAGTGCCAGCCTAGCAGCCCTTCATGCTAATCCTAGCCTGGGTGGCTGTTCTTAAGGGAAAGCATTCAAAAATTGTAGCAGTGCATCAACTTTGACCCTTTTCACTTAAAACATGAGACTTTTTTTTAAAGGGAAAAAAAAAATTAGATTCCAGAGGGAATCACTGAACTCTGACCTGCTTAAAATTAGTTTTGTTTTAGTGCCTGCGTGGTGACTCAACAGGCCAATTTTCCAGACACTTAAGACTTTTCTGCTCCTGAAGATTCCAGTTCAAGCCCTGGACTCTGCTTGCCGGGGTCGGACCAGAACACTTTGTTCCATGGCTCCAAGCACTGAATTCCCAGATCGCCGTACCCTTGCCAGATGCTGGCATGCTTGGTAGTAAGTAGGGCTGTAACCAAGCTAATTATATTTTATTCTCATCTGTGCAGAGTTTTGCTTGCAATACACACGTTAGACTGAAAAGAATTTCCCTTCAAAATTCAGCAGTCGAGAAATGTTTATATGGCTCTGATAAACATTTCATGATAAGCTGGATTCTTGCGGGGGGGAAGAGGGGAGATGTGTACTTTGGTCTTAACAGTGCAGCAAATAATTCTCAAACAGGGTCTGGCTGAGTGTATCCGTCTCACTGAGAGTAACTGATTTGATTTCTTTAAATCTGTCACAAGCATTACGAACGCTAAATGAGTCACCATAAACTCCTATGCTGCAAAAAATAGCATCTCAACGCTTCATTTGCTCTTCAACAGGACTTCAAGTATGGCGCTTGGTATCAAAAAGCCTTGTCACTTAACAAATAAAAGAACTCCCTAGGAAATGAAGCCCCAGCACAGCCTCAGACCAATTTATTCCCTGTGGAAAGTTATCACTGCCCAGCAAAGCAAAGCTTATCTCAAACAACAACGGCTCTTGATCTGTTATTCTACTTAGTGCTATTATTAATGCTACAGAAAAAAAAAAAAAAAAAAAAAAAAAGAGAGGTTAAGAAACTTTCTTTGGCCACCAGGCAACAGAGCCAAACCCAGAAACAGAACGTAGGTGCTGGTCCATATTAAACGGCATCTGTTACATTTCCATCCCTTGCTCCCAGAAAGAAAAAGCTCTGCCAACATCTATAATCACTTATTTGACAGCTGCTAACCCAACGAATACGAAGGCAATTTATACACAATGCCCTAATCTTTCTGAATATGATCATGCACAAACACAGCACTAATATTTGGTCCATTATCATTTGGGGCTTTTCTGGGTAAGAAAGTAGCTTTCTTCCTTTTTCGGAAAGAAAACAAGCCACCAAAAGACAGAGCTGCAACACACAGTCATCAATATGCTGTTCTTATGAACACAAAGTATGTAAAACAGTAATAACACAAACAATGATACATACTCTTCTGTGTCAACAAAACGACTGTCTTTTGCCCAAAAAAAACCCTCTTTCAACCAATACAAGAACCCTCCCAAGACAGACAGTCCCAAGACAGGGCCTTATACCCCAAAAGATCCCAGCCAAGAGAAGCAAGGGGAAGGAAACTACCGATACAAAATGACACTGCTTGCTGAGCGCCCCCCCAGTTATTGGAGCCGAAGGTCTGCAGCCTCTCGTGACCAAGCCAGCCGCGGGAAATCCAAAATGTCCAAGCAGGCCGCAAGCGGTGAACCCGCTTCGCCAAAAGCAGACTCACATCAGAGATCAGTGCCTGACGTGAAGGGCGTTCGACGGCCAGCGGGACAGAAGCCATGCAGGTTGCCCCGGGACGGGGCTGGCAGGACGGGGCCCTTGGCTGAGGGAGCCTCCTGAAGCAGCCCTGGAGCATCTCCAGCCCCGAGCCTGCCGCAGGACGGACGTCGCACTCGGCAAATATCCCCGCGCCCTCTCACAGAAGCATCTCGGGTCTGAAACAACGCGAGCTAACTAGGTTAATCATCACTTGGAAAACGCATGCTGTTTTGGATAGAGCTCTCTGGATACAATGGGGAAGGTGAAGGCGGCTTTCTTCACCTCCTACACAGCCTGGGCTTCACTCCGCAACAGATCTCGAGCCGCAGTCAGACTCGATGTCAGACTTTTGCCAGCTGAGCTCCCTCTCGCTTCCGCGGTTTCAGGTCATCTGAACACCCTGACAACCTGCGAGGATAAATCAAGCACAGAAGGTGCTCAGCAACTAACCTCACACGTTAGGTGTTTCTACGAAACCTGGGTGAAAAGCATCCCAAATTCCAAATCCGCAACAAATGTATCGCCCTGACGGAAAGCAGTGGGACTTAAAACATAGCCCCAGCGACTCCATAAAAAATGGAATGAGGCATAGTAAGCCTGGGAAGAAAGCAGGGGGAAAACAGACATCCACTATTATTTTTCCCTCTGGAAGATGGATGGGTTGCATGATGCTTTCACTCACCCAGGCCCACTCCAGCAGTGTCCCCTTCTCTCATGGCAGCTCCGATCTGAAAACATCCATATTGGCAATCCCTGCTCACGAGGCTGGGAAGGAGCGCTGGGATCTTCTAGCCAGGCCTCCTGCCTGACACACGTCCTAGCACCTCATGCAGGAACTCCTGCATCGTGCCCGTGACTCCTGCTACGGCACAGATCAGTGGCCAGGAACCCCCGCGAAGTGAGTAACAACCCCGGAATGACAGCACCAATCCTCACCTTCGACCAAGAACATCTTTAACCGAATAACACAGTTTTGTTTCCAGTCTGCTGGGCCGCTCTCAGTCAAACTCGCACGAGAACAGTTCAGGGCTTGGGTATCAGCAGCCAGGTGACGATATCTGTGGCAAGCTAACATCGCACGTGACATATGGCTCTAGAACCGGATAAAACACACCGTATTGTTACTGGAAAATTACTCATCTCAAATAGTGCTCAAGCATTCATGTTGACTGATTACTTTATTAAAAAAGATTATTTATACTGGCTCTTTGATCTGTCTCCGCACTAGCAAAAATAAAGCTCAAATTCAGCAGAGGACTTGGAGCAGGTGCCAAATTTGAAGCACAGAAGGAGGCCCGTTGGCTACAGTCGGACTCAAGTGCTTCAAGTCAGGCACATTCATAACTATGTCAGGGCCAAAATCCCCAAACAGCCATAAAAATGCATCCAAGGCCTGTGCTTTGCTTCTGGAAACTTTATTCTCACTTTACATATAGTCAAAACCTGACAAGAGCTCACTGTCGGATTATGCAGGAAATCTGCAAGTTTCACCAAGGTGTGATCTTAGGCTTTTTCACACATTATTGTATCATGCCGCGCCAGAACACTAACGTATGCACAGTTCTAAAATAGCCTGCATCATTACAGCACCGCCCTGAGAACGGGGCTGAAGATCCAGCAAGCAGCCTCCGGAGGTTTGCTCCTCAGCCGCCTGCAAACCGACACGGGGCCGCGTCGCCTTCCTTACCAAGCAGAGAAAAAAGGAATAATAACGGGAACAAAATAAAACACTCCACGTTCCAAAGACTTTCCCTTCCTTTTTCTCCCTCTTCTCAATGAAACTGACAATTGTCAAATTTGTCTGTGGTCACATTGGAGTGGGAGAATGGGATTTAATAATGTTTAACTGACTTGCTATCAAGAAGGAAACATATTTTTTCTTCTCTCGAATTTGAAACCGACACTTTCCTTTTTTTTTTTTTTTTTGTTGGCCTACTTTCTTTTAAGTCGCTTTTCAATTATTTATGAAAATGCAATAATGCATTACTTTGCTGTGCAAATGTTTAGAAGAAGGAGATAGTGTCTTTCAAACGAAAAAAAAACATACATGGGTGTATAGGGTTTTATTTAAAAGCAGGTATACTTAAAAAAAACCAACACTTTCACTTCCCCCCTCAGCCATGCCCATTTTCTTTAAACTGTACATTGGATTTAAAAGAAGAATATTGTGCACAGCTCCACAAAATCCTCACTTGTTCCTCCCCAAAGCACGGGAGGGAAAGAGAGCTTTGGCAAACAAACAAAATCTCTAAACAGGAAGCTGAAACAAAATAAGGAGTTGAAATAAAATAAGAGGCTGAAATAAAACCTGTTAAGACACTGAAAAGTCTCCACAGTTCTGCAATCACAAGAAGAGGGCAAAATTTTGCCCCACCAAAACCAAAGACGTCACAAGCCGGACTCTCAATGTTGTCTCCCAACTTATTTTAAAGGTGCTTTATGAAACAGTCATTTTTTGGACGCAGCTGTAATTCCATGGCCATGGAAGAGCAGCAAACAGCGAGTGCTGGGCTTCCCTGTATGATGGGGGCAATGCCATGCTGGTGGACACTCACACAAGATGCTGCTGCAAACAGCTCTGCACGTCACACTGTCAGCGTGGAGAGACGTCACAAAGTCTGCCCACACGGTAGGGGCTGCAAGACTAGGCCCATCATGGCCATCTCTCCCTTCTCAAGCTCCCTTCCACGTAGTCTGACTTTGCTCTAGTGAGAACAGTCCTCCCCATTACAATCATGGAGAGAAGGAAGCTCTTCCTAAAGGATCCTCCCTCTTGCTGTCGATGGAGGGAACCTAGAAGGAGCAGCTTTACCAGGTGTCAGCTAGCCTTGGGGAGTACCCTACCAACAAAGATCCCGTGTACATGCACATTCTTGACCAAAACAGAAAGCATTGCTAAATATACATGGATAGGTTTACCAGCAACTGAAACACAACCCGCAAAAGGGAAAGGCAACACACCAAAGCAAACCACAAGCCACCCAGACAGGCGGTGGGACCACGATGTTCTTGGGGAGCCAGCTCGACATGACCACAGTCACCCTGCCCTCCTGCCAGCCTCAGGCCCCACGAGTGCTGGAGGCACAGCCTGTATTCTGCGAAAGCGAGCAAGAGAAGCCAATCTGTGCCAAGTTTAACTGCCCACAACCCCATGCCTTAGACTCAGGACCTGCGGACATTCTGCAGGCTCCCGAGCTCCTGCAAGGTACCTCTAACGCACATCCACACACCAGCTTTCAAAATATATGAACAAGGCATATGTACAGAGATAACTTAGGAGCCCCATTTTTTCCCCCTTTCATAAGAGCAATGTGAGCACCTAAATCACCTTGAAAGTCAACAGGGTACTGTCAAAGTTCCCTTCAAAAGCAGACTTGGCTGCACTGAAACCTCACTGCTTTCAAACTTACCCCAGCCCTTATGCAAATACTCACATTTCACTTAAATAAAAAGAACTCAATCATGTTCCTAAAGTTAAGCTTTTACTTGCCTATTGCTCTTAATTAAGGCCACAGAACACACGGCTGCAACTTGCAGATCATATTCAGAGCGTGTTTGCAAATGGGTAATTTATAAATAGTGATGAAGACAGAGAAACGTTTTTAAGCACCTTAAGCTTAGAAAGAGCAAAACATCTTGTGATAAAAATAATTGGATCAAGCTGTATGGTTTTACAAGCATTTTCCTTCTTTTCAAATATGAAAATGCAGAATTTAAAACTAAGCACATCAAGAACAAAAATCCTGTATGAATTTCTAAAACTTCACAGCATTGTGCAATGTTTTTTTTCCCTAAAGCATCTTACTGCTACTCTTTACACTATATTTGTGTGTGATATAGAGGTGCTTAAGTATGGAACTGCTGCTGATAGCCATGCTATTTCACTCAAACTGGTGCACCTTTTTCTCTACCTCATCAAAAACATACATATATTGCTGTCTTCTGAGGACAACGTATGTAACAGGACATGCTGCTCTATAGACAGTTTCTGACGGGGCGAGGCAGGAAGTATCCAAGTAATTTAAGGTTCCCAAATGTGCATTTTGACCATATTACTACTCTACTATGTGCATTTTTACAGAATAGCATCCCAAGAAGTTTTAGTGAATCTGGGCCCAAAAGTGTGAGGAATCTGCCTCTCCTTCTCATCCTGCGAGGTGCTGCTTGCAGAACATATTCCAGGTCAGCCTGGTGATACACTGCACAGAACTGTACGGAGCTGCTCCTCTACTACACGTTGCTGGCAAAGAGAGGCCTTCGGTTTCCAGAACTGTCAACTGCCTTTCAGAAGCACCAAATTCACACGTACATATTTGTACATATTCATCAGCATTTACTTATGTGTAATCTCTCATAGGAATTAATATTATTCCCCTACAACTGCAAAACTTCCATCCTTCATTCCAAAGTGATACTTACCTACGGCAACCCTATGTATAGAATTGCCTCATTACATGTAATTTCAGGTTTTAATTGGAAATTGTTTTATAGAAGTGACAAGAACCTCAGTAATTTTAATTCCTGCTCTTTTCCTGGCTATGGGCAGAATGCACAAACCCAATTCAGCAACAGGTTTCAATGGGAACTAAAAAGCTCACCATACATGTGTGGATACTGAATGAATAATCTATGCATGACTTGCAAACCCGAACTAATTAATTGTCCTAAATTTGATAATCTCAAGCATAAAATACTTAACACACCATGGTGCCTCTATAAAAATGCTCATTCTCATGTATCAGAACAATTGTTTTATTTTCCTCAGAATCAAGCTGTCCTATTTCACATACAGCTACAAACCTGAAATCAATCCCAAGCACAGATGAGAACTCAGTATCTGATACTGAACACGCTCTTCTCCCAGACTTGAATTAGTAAAGCAGAATATTGCATTAACACATTCACTTTTCTGTGGCTACACAGACTTCTCATATATTTTACATACCCTTCAAGAGCAGATACATTCAGTTTATTATTAAATCGAAGTGAAATAGATACGGATACGTCATTTCTTCTTATTATTTATGCATTTGCCTATATTCTGGCATAAAAGGTGTGATCTTCACTATCACAGCACAAGCCAAAATCCATTGCAGTGAAAGAAGACCTGAAGTTTACTCTGGGTACACATAAGGAAAGAATATGAAAGAGCCACAAGCGACTTGGCCTGGGAACCTTAATGACCCAAGGCTTGTTCCAGAGCGGAAGAAGCAGAAAAGACTCTACCAGAGAGTAATCTGGTGCATAAATCACTGTTAAAGAAACGTTATTTTCTCTACATCCTAAAGAATTTGTTAATATGGAAGTTAGCAACTGCGTTTATTTCAAAAATGCTCTGAAGTCACTTGAAAACTGTTCATTTTCTTCTGCTCTCTAATTTCTGAATTTTTCCCGGTATAAATCTGCTTCCCTGAGACTAATCTCCTCCTAGAAGGTCAGCTGTAGCATTAGAAATGGTACTCCCAGCTCAGAAATGCAACTCTTCCCTCCAATGACCAAAGACATTGCCTTAGCCAGATAATTGCTTAATTTCTTTTTTCTAAACAGACTGTAAAATTAACTTTTAGATCTGCACTAAGTAAATATTTAATTAGCTACCTGAGGATTACAACTATGTCCCCTAAGCTCTTGTTTATACTGAAAACTTACTCATATATAAAGATACTCTAGCAGTGTAGGACAGAGCCTCCATAACTCTAGTTTAGAAACTGAACCACTTTAATTAAATATATTTCTTCCAACTGACTTTTACAAGACACAGCATGGCACTCTTAATCATATTTAGACTTGTTCCATTTATATACCCCCTACAGAAACCAGAGCTCCTGCACCCCATATTTACATTTATTTCAGCTCAAGGCTTCTGAGCAGCGGAAGCAAAGCTGTTCGCTCCTCTGTTCTGAAACTCTGTTCGCTCCTCAAAGATGAGGCCAAGATTATTGCCCTGGTACAAGAAGGGGGATTAGCTCCATCCTGCCAGTTCTTCTATTATAGAGGTTTTTAGCTCTGTACCCTACCCATGCCAAAGGCCAATGCAGAAGATCTCTTTTTAAATTAAATTAAAATCACTGCCACTTAGAACAAGTCCTTAAAGACAATTCTACTACTGGTCCAGTATCTCTGAAGTATCTTCCTATAGTTGGTTGGTTAAGGCTAAGTCCCCTATACAGCAAATCAAAATCGACTGAACAAGCCACTGGTTTCCCAAAACCCTACAGACCCACTGCAAGTAAAACAGAGACTACTCTGCCAGGTCCAGGAGACATCAAATTCAAACTACAGGATGTGATTTTATTAGGATTGTATTTCACAAAAGTCTGCTCCTTGCAGAAGGTATAAAATGCTGTCAAACTCCATGGGATGTTTAGGCCTTTTCAATGTCTCTGAGATGCTCACAAACAGAAACATTTAGCAGACTAAAACAGTGCTACTACAGTATAGACCTCTCCTTGTATTTTGACTTAGATCCATGCAAAGGCCAAGTACACCTACATAACACATAATTTTACATAGTGTATGTTTTTACTTTAGAGTTTTTACTTTAAGAGATTTTGCAGAATTGAAGAACACTATCCCTATAGAATAACTTTGAGCTGCAGTTTCAGGCAACTTACTTCCGTGAAATATAGGTAAATACGCTGTTCCTTAAATAAAAGGACACAGAATACACTCCTATACACAAAAAACATGCTTTTGCTTTGTCATTGGGATTTCTTTTTATTCGAAAGGACAACAGGAAGTGGAAAAGAAAAAGACTTTTGTTAAAGGACAATTCACTGAAAGGACTTTTAGCCAGCAATTGTCAGCACCGCTCAGGGCCAATGGATCAAATCTACCTCTAAGAAGTGCTGAGGGTTGTGCGAGCCCTCACAGTGGGAGCTGGTGCTCTGGGCCACTCAAGTTCAATTTTTGGTGTTACCATCGGCTTTAGGAGCTGGAATCTTGGTGAGCAGAGATTTGTTCGGTATTTGATGCACTGGGTAAAGTGGCAGTCTTAAAATCACCTGCCTTCCAAGCAGCTAGGAAGCCAGCAGGAGGTTACTAAGAAGAGAAAGTAATTGTCCTTTGTGCCTCCGAAAATAGCCAATATTAATGGATCCTCTTGTGGATTACTAGGGTCTCAATCTACGTTTGCAGCTCAAAGAAAAAGAGAGAGGCTGAAGAATAGAGAAAATAAAGCTGTCAGAAATATTAGAGGAGACTCTCCTTCAAGCTGTCAAGAAGCATATGGTCTCCTCATCCAGAAACGTGTGCACCATAAAGCACGTGTGCTCAGTGGGCAATAAAAATTTGCTCAGCCAACGCGCTTTACACATAGAGAACATACTGTGCAGACGCCTGTGCACGTGTGTGCGTGTGTCTCCTGTTAGAGCTCGGAGGCACAGTGAAAGCACTGCAAGGGTGAGAACCCTGCACCTTCCTAAGATGTCCCTCAGCAGAGCAAGCGACACGCAGACTCGAGCTGCTTTAACGGGCTGTACACACACAGTCTGAGACGGACTTTCCCGTAGCCTCTGCTCTCCACAGAATGCAAATGGATATGCAGATCCATCATATCAGAATTAGCAGTAGGACAGGAATCTAAGGGGTTGGTATCAGCCTGAATTTTCTTCTCTGTTACTAAAATTCACAAAGAGAAACATAGTTGGATTCAAATCCCCAGAGCCCTACAGTTTGGCCGGTAGCCTGGAAGAGAGTTTTCTTGATGCACACCTTGAATAAGGCAGAAATTTCCCAAAAGCTTCCAGCGCTTCAGCACCTCTGAACAGGAGCTCCTTTTTATTTCAGGCTTAAACTAGCACACTATCGAAACCAAATTTGGATCCGATATGCCACGATCACCTCCGATGCCTTGAAGAAAGGAAGAATGTAAGGAAAACTGAGACTATAAAGAGGAGCTTTCGGGCCAGGAGAGTTCATAAACTTGACACGAGCTGCTCCCACAGCTGCGGGCCCTGGTGCCCACTGGCTTGCAGGCAGCCCTCCCACGGCCTTCAGGGGGAGTCGAGCTGAGCCTGCTCGAGGAACACGCGAGCGTTCTCATGCAGAGGGCGGCGGGGAAAGAAACCTTCTTTGCTAATAAGAGAAAAATTCTTATAATAATACTAATCTATTTATAATGGTCAAAAGATATGACAGCTCACAACAGCGTCACAGCAGTGCTTTGGCAATACTTGAGCATACTGTTGTATTTTTAGAAGGACTGTTCATTTACTTTCTCCTAAATGCTGGGATTCTTATTTTTCAACAAACGCTCTGTTGTTCGGTCTATCCATATGTCAGCATCTCCGTATTTTGCATCGGGGTAGGTACGAACCGCCAGCAGAGCCACAGCTCCCGCATACACGTCGTGTTACGGCGGCACTGCCAGAGGTGCCAAGTCTCCATCTCCTCCTCTGCTGGGTGCAGTGAGAGGTAGCGACGCTGCTTACAAACCTGCTTGGAACGTAGCGGTATATTTTTATGATGAGTAACAGGGAACTGCTGTTTCTTAATCCTGAGCACTAAGGAACTATCTCACTGTAAACAATATATCTGACAGTTTAATGATATTGCTCAACCTAACTGGCTTTGGCAAGTAGCACGTAAGATAAAGGTGCAGCAATATGTATGCTTAAACACTTTTCTACTTTCTCAGCAGACAGACCCCAGAAACGTATCTTACCATTTCAGAATTCATTAGCAAACTGCCTGCACGCTTAACTGGAGAACACTAAGCGCTCCGTAACTCCCACCTGCTGCTAAGAGATCATGACAACAGGACAATTACAGCCCTTAAGAACCCCTACGACTCGAGCTCAAACGCGTATAGACACATATGCTTCTATTTTCTTCCCAAAAGGCGTGTATTAGCTTCCACCACTTACAAAAACTTTTAGTGGGCTGAATGAGATACATGTGCACACACATGGTAACCAAATTAACTTGAAACAGTCAATGCATCTCAAATGTCCATCTGTTTACCAAAGACACTTGCGGCTTTCAGGCCGTGCACTCCTTCTAGCGGAACTCCCAACCCAAACAGTTTTAAGCTCAAGCAGCAAGCTCTGTTGCAAGACTTCCACACATAATGGCCACGTGTTTATCAGCTTCTCGTGTTCAAATTATGTCCGAACAGACATGCCATCCATTCACAAAACGCAACAAATTGATGCCAGCCTTTCCCTCTGCAGCCAGAGGAGCCTCATAAAACAAAGCCAGCTATAACACCGAGGTTATAGCTAACTAATACAAAAACTCTCTCCCTGCAATCCCCCTTTTATAGTTGTAAATAGTCTGATCTGCAGGATGAAGAATCCCTTTCTGAGGCAATAATGCATTTTTTACCACTGGGAAAGATTAAGGGGATATGAAAGTAGCAGCAGATACAGGAGCCCTTCTCAGGTAAGTTCCAGGTGATAAAATACTTTGGCGAGGAGCAGTGATTTTAAATCTTTGCAGCTCACTGCAGCAAGGCTGTAGGCAGCTAGCTTTATGTAAACGGGGAGGAGGGAGAACAAGACACATTACCTCACGCGTTTACTGTGGGAATAAAACATCTTTTTTTAATTTGAGTGAAAGTTAATACCCTGCTCTGACAGGGAGGGAGCAAAATGGATCTTTATAGGAAAAAAAAAAAATCACTTCCTCTCTAATTTTAAGATCCTGTAAACTTTCCTTTCGCGTGAGTTAAGCGGCAGCGACAACCACGACGGCTACCTGTAACAGCGCGCCACACGAGACTCCCTAAGCAGCCCGTTCCGAGCAGAGCCCGCGCGCCAGTCCTGCCGGGCGCCCCTGTGCTCCTGCTCCCGCTCCTGGGGATTGAAATGTCCAACGCCTCCAAATCTCCCACGTGCCTACTCCGCTGGCCCGCCGGTTCCAAAAAAAAAAAAAAAAAAAAAAAAAAAGAGCTCGAGGCCATTATTCATGAGCAGTAAGAAAACAAATCGCTCTTAGACCTCCTCCCCCTGCAGATTCCCACACTTATTACCCAAAATCCCACAGCTTCCCACTGGCGCTACCCTTGGCCGAGGCGCAGGGGCAGGCAGCAATGCCGCCCCCCGGGGAGAAGCCGCTCACGTCCCCGCCGCCGAGCGCCGCCGCTTATTCTAGGCGCCTTAGAATAAAGTCCCGCAACTTTCGCGCCGCGGCAGAGCCCGCTCCCAGCGCAGGGCGCGCAGGAGGCGACGGGCCGAGGAGAGGCGCGAGCGCAGCCCCTTACAGAGGAGCCCTCCTCTCCCGGACTGCTTGGCTTATCATTATTATTATTATTATTATTATTATTATTATTATTATTATTATTATTATTATTATATTCTCCCTGGGTGTAAAGCAGCCGAACGGAGCGAAGCGAGAGCCGCCGGGCAGCAACAAGCCCCTCGCGCACACGTAAAGAGCCCACGCTCCCCGCCCGGCCCGCCGCGCTGCGCCCCCGGCCCGGCCCGGCCCGCCCGCCGCAAGTACGAGGCCATTACAGTCATTGAGAGCGTCCTGCGTGCGCGCTCCGCCGGCATCCGCAGGGCCGAGGCACGGCCCGCGCGGCGCGGCGC